>JBAPLH010000585.1:0-18248 GCA_037897445.1 Ceriops zippeliana
TTTGGAATCAAAGAGGAAACTTACTAACCAGAAATGATGGGAGGAACTCTCTATTTTTGAATTTCAAACAATTAATATCAATAAGAAATGCAATTCAAAATCATGGACTCCATTGTTTATTAAATTGATTGAATTCATCTTATATAAATGGTCTAGGGGCACTTTTTTTCATAATGAATATAGTTAATATAAGAAGGAAACAAAAGTTAATTTCAAGGTTAGTGCATGAAAAATAGTCCTGGTAACAACAAGAAGAGCCTAATTAACATGAGGTGATTAGAAATTCTCATTATTTTAATAATTAAACCATTTAACATTTGTATGAAATGCAAAGCATGATGAATGACACCTTTGGCTGATGGATTTAAATAGATTTGGAGCTTTTAATCGTGCATATACTTGTTTGATTCAATTAATATACTAGATTGTTCATCCACCTGTGTTATATTTCATGATCAATGTATCAAAAAGTGTGTTTGGAATCAAAAGAGGAGGCTCGCTAGCCAAAAATGATGGGAGGAACTCTCTATTTTTGAATTCCACAATTAATATCAATAAGAAATGCAATTCAAAATGAAGGACTCCATTTGCTTGTTTAAATTGAATGAATTCATCTTATAAATGATCTAGGGCATTTTTTTTCTCAATGAATATAGTTATTTAGAAGGAAACAAAAGTTAATTTCAAGGTTATTGCTTGAAAAATACTCCTGCTAATAACAAGAGAAGCCTAAGTAACATGAGGCGATTATAAATTCTCATTATTTAGGAAGTAAACCAGTTAACATTTGTACGAAATGCAAACCATGATGATTGACACCTTTGGATGATGGATTTAAATAGATTTGGAGTTTTTGATGGTGTATATACTTGTTTGATTCAATTAATATACTAGATTGTTTAGCCACATGTGTTACATTTCATGATCAATGTATCAAAAAGTCAGTTTGCAATCAAAAGAGGAGGCTTGCTGGCCGAAAAACGATGGGAGGAACTCTCTATTTTTGAATTCAACAATTAATATCAATAAGAAATGCAATTCAAAATCAAGGACTCCATTTCTTTTTGTTACATTTGTATGAAATGCAAACGATAACGAACGGCACCTTTGGAAGATGGATTTAAAAAGATTTGGAGAGTTCTAATGGTGTATATACTTGTTTGATTCAATTAATATACTAGATTGTTTAGCCACTTGTGTTATATTTCATGATCAATGTAACAAAAAGTGTGTTCAGAATGAAAAGAGGATCCTTACTAGCCAGAAATGATGGGAGGAACTCTCTATTTTTGAATTCAACAATTAATATCAATAAGAAATGCAATTCAAAATCATCGACGACTCCATTGTTTATTAAATTGAATGGATTCATTTTATAAATGCTCTAGGGGCACTTTTTTTCATAATGAATATAGTTATTAAGAAGGCAACAATAGTTAATTTCAAGGATAGTGCATAAAAAATAGTCCTGATAAACAAAAAGAAGAGCCTAATTAACATGAGGTGATTAGAAATTCTAATTACTAAGGAATTAAACCATTTCACATTTGTACGAAATGCAAACCATGATGATTGACACCTTTGGCTAATGGATTTAAATAGATTTGGAGTTTTAATCGTGCATATACTTGTTTGATTCAATTAATATACTAGATTGTTTAGCCACATGTGTTACATTTCATGATCAATGTAACAAAAAGTGTGTTTGGAATCAAAATAGGAGGCTTGCTGGCCAAAAACGATGGGAGGAACTCTCTATTTTTTGAATTCAACAATTAATATCAATAAGAAATGCAATTCAAAATCATGGACTCCATTGTTTATTAAATTGAATGAATTCATCTTATAAATGGACTAGGGGCACTTTTTTTTCGTAATGAATATAGTTATTAAGAAGGAAACAAAAGTTAATTTCAAGGATAGTGCATAAAAAATAGTCCGGGTAACAACAAGAAGAGCCAAATTAACATGAAGTAATTAGAAATTCTCATTATTTAGGAATTAAACCATTTCACATTTGTACAAAATGCAAACTATAACGAATGACACCTTTGCCTGATGGATTTAAATAGATTTGGAGTTTTAATCGTGCATATACTTGTTTGATTCAATTAATATACTAGATTGCTTCGCCACCTGTGTTATATTTCATGATCAATGTATAAAAAAGTGTGTCTGGAATCAAAAGAGGAGGCTTGCTAGCCAAAAATTATGAGAGGAACTCTCTATTTTTGAATTCAACAATTAATATCAATAAGAAATGCAATTCAAAATCAAGGACTCCATTGTTTGTTAAATTGAATGAATTCATCTTATAAATGGTCTAGGGGAATTTTTTTCTTAATGAATATAGTTATTTAGAAGGAAACAAAATTTAATTTCAAGGTTATTGCATGAAAAATACTCCTGGTAACAGCAAGAGGAGCCAAAATAACATGAGGTGATTAGAAATTCTCATTACTTAGGAATTAAACCAGTTAACATTTGTACGAAATGCAAACGATAACGAATGGCACCTTTGGATGATGGATTTAAAAAGATTTGGAGTTCTAATGGTGTATATACTTGTTTGATTCAATTAATATACAATGTTGTTTAGCCACATGTGTTACATTTCATGATCAATGTAACAAAAAGTGTGTTTGGAAACAAAAGAGGAAACTTACTAACCAGAAATGATGGGAGGAACTCTCTATTTTTGAATTCAACAATTAATATCAATAAGAAATGCAATTCAAAATCATGCACTCCATTGTTTATTAAATTGAATGAATTCATCTTATAAATGGTCCAGGGGCACTTTTTTCATAATGAATATAGTTAACAAGAAGGAAACAAAAGTTAATTTCAAGGATAGTGCATGAAAAATAGTCCTGGTAACAACAAGAGGAGCCTAAGTAATATGAGGTGATTAGAAATTCTCATTATTGAGGAAGTAAACCAATTAACATTTGTACGAAATGCAAACGATAAGGAATAGCACCTTTGGATGATGGATTTAAAAAGATTTGGAGTTCTAATGGTGTATATACTTGTTTGATTCAATTAATATACTAGGTTGTTTAGCCACATGTGTTACATTTCATGATCAATATAACAAAAAGTGTGTTTGAAATCAAAAGAGGAAACTTACTAACCAGAAATGATGGGAGGAACTCTCTATTTCTGAATTCAACAATTAATATCAATAAGAAATGCAATTCAAAATCATGGACTCCATTGTTTATTAAATTGAATGGATTCATCTTATAAATGGTCTAGGGGCACTTTTTTCATAATGAATATAGTTATTAAGAAGGAAACAATAGTTAATTTCAAGGATAGTGCAAGAAAAAAATCCTGGGAACAAAAAGAAGAGCCTAATTAACATGAAGTGGTTAGAAATTCTCATTATTTAGGAATTAAACCATTTCACATTTTTGTACGAAATGCAAACCATGATGATTGACACCTTTGGCTAATTGATTTAAATTGATTTGGAGTTTTATCGTGCATATACTTGTATGATTCAATTAATATACTAGATTGTCTAGCCACCTGTGTTATATTTCATGATCAATGTATCAAAAAGTGTGTCTGGAATCAAAAGAGGAGGCTTGCTAGCCAAAAATGATGAGACGAACTCTCTATTTTTTAATTCAACAATTAATATCAATAAGAAATGCTATTCAAAATCAAGGACTCCATTGGTTGTTAAATTGAATGAATTCATCTCATAAATGGTCTAGGATCATTTTTTTCTCAATGAATATAGTTATTTAGAAGGAAACAAAAGTTAATTTCAAGGTTATTGCATGAAAAATACTCCTGGTAACAACAAGAGGAGCCTAAATAACATGAGGTGATTAGAAAGTCTCATTATTAAGGAAGTAAACCAATTAACATTTGTACGAAATGCAAACGATAAGGAATAGCACCTTTGGATGATGGATTTAAAAAGATTTGGAGTTCTAATGGTGTGTATATACTTGTTAAATTCAATTAATATACTAGGTTGTTTAGCCCACATGTGTTAGATTTCATGATCAATGTAACAAAAAGTGTGTTTGGAATCAACAGAGGAAACTTACTACTAACGAGAAATGATGGGAGGAACTCTCTATTTTTGAATTCAACAATTAATATCAATAAGAAATGCAATCCAAAATCATGGACTCCATTGTTTATTAAATTGAATGAATTCATCTTATAAATGGTCCAGGGGCACTTTTTTCATAATGAATATAGTTAACAAGAAGGAAACAAAAGTTAATTTCAAGGATAGTGCAAAAAAATAGTCCTGGTAACAACAAGAGGAACCTAAGTAATATGAGGTGATTAGAAATTCTCATTATTGAGGAAGTAAACCAATTAACATTTGTACGAAATGCAAACGATAAGGAAATAGCACCTTTGGATGATGGATTTAAAAAGATTTGGAGTTCTAATGGTGTATATACTTGTTTGATTCAATTAATATACAATGTTGTTTAGCCACATGTGTTACATTTCATGATCAATGTAACAAAAAGTGTGTTTGGAATCAAAAGAGGAAACTTACTAACCAGAAATGATGGGAGGAACTCTCTATTTTTGAATTCAACAATTAATATCAATAAGAAATGCAATCAAAAAAATCATGGACTCCATTGTTTATTAAATTGAATGAATTCATCTTATAAATGGTCCAGGGGCACTTTTTTTTCATAATGAAATATAGTTAACAAGAAGGAAACAAAAGTTAATTTCAAGGATAGTGCATCAAAAATAGTCCTGGTAACAACAAGAGGAGCCTAAGTAATATGAGGTGATTAGAAATTCTCATTATTGAGGATGTAAACCAATTAACATTTGTACGAAATGCAAACGATAAGGAATAGCACCTTTGGATGATGGATTTTAAAAAGATTTGGAGTTCTAATGGTGTATATACTTGTTTTGATTCAATTAATATACTAGGTTGTTTAGCCACATGTGTTACATTTCATGATCAATGTAACAAAAAGTGTGTTTGAAATCAAAAGAGGAAACTTACAAACCAGAAATGATGGGAGGAACTCTCTATTTTTGAATTCAACAATTAATATCAATAAGAAATGCAATTCAAAATCAAGGACTCCATTGTTTGTTAAATTGAATGAATTCATCTTATAAATGGTCTAGGGGCATTTTTTTTCTTAATGAATATAGTTATTTAGAAGGAAACAAAATTTAATTTCAAGGTTATTGCATGAAAAATACTCCTGGTAACAGCAAGAGGAGCCTAAATAACATGAGGTGATTAGAAATTCTCATTACATAGGAATTAAACCAGTTAACATTTGTACGAAATGCAAACGATAACGAATGGCACCTTTCGATGATGGATTTAAAAAGATTTGGAGTTCTAATGGTGTATATACTTGTTTGATGCAATTAATATATACAATGTTGTTTAGCCACATGTGTTACATTTCATGATCAATGTAACAGCAAGTGTGTTTGGAATCAAAAGAGGAAACTTACTAACCAGAAATGATGGGAGGAACTCTCTATTTTTGAATTCAACAATTAATATCAATAAGAAATGCAATTCAAAATCATGGACTCCATTGTTTATTAAATTGAATGAATTCATCTTATAAATGGTCCAGGGGCACTTTTTTTCATAATGAATATAGTTAACAAGAAGGAAACAAAAGTTAATTTCAAGGATAGTGCATCAAAAATAGTCCTGGTAACAACAAGAGGAGCCTAAGTAATATGAGGTGATTAAAAATTCTCATTATTGAGGAAGTAAACCAATTAACATTTGTACGAAATGCAAACGATAAGGAATAGCACCTTTGGATGATGGATTTAAAAAGATTTGGAGTTCTAATGGTGTATATACTTGTTTGATTCAATTAATATACAATGTTGTTTAGCCACATGTGTTACATTTCATGATCAATGTAACAAAAAGTGTGTTTGGAATCAAAAGAGGAAACTTACTAACCAGAAATGATGGGAGGAACTCTCTATTTTTGAATTCAACAATTAATATCAATAAGAAATGCAATTCAAAATCATGGACTCCATTGTTTGTTAAATTGAATGAATTCATCTTATAAATGGTCTAGGGGCATTTTTTTTCTTAATGAATATAGTTATTTAGAAGGAAACAAAATTTAATTTCAAGGTTATTGCATGAAAAATACTCCTGGTAACAGCAAGAGGAGCCTAAATAACATGAGGTGATTAGAAATTCTCATTACATAGGAATTAAACCAGTTAACATTTGTACGAAATGCAAAGGATAACGAATGGCACCTTTCGATGATGGATTTAAAAAGATTTGGAGTTCTAATGGTGTATATACTTGTTTGATTCAATTAATATACAATGTTGTTTAGCCACATGTGTTACATTTCATGATCAATGTAACAGCAAGTGTGTTTGGAATCAAAAGAGGAAACTTACTAACCAGAAATGATGTTAGGAACTCTCTCTATTTTTGAATTCAACAATTAATATCAATAAGAAATGCAATTCAAAATCATGGACTCCATTGTTTATTAAATTGAATGAATTCATCTTATAAATGGTCCAGGGGCACTTTTTTCATAATGAATATAGTTATTTAGAAGGAAACAAAAGTTAATTTCAAGGATAGTGCATCAAAAATAGTCCTGGTAACAACAAGAGGAGCCTAAGTAATATGAGGTGATTAGAAATTCTCATTATTGAGGAAGTAAACCAATTAACATTTGTACGAAATGCAAACGATAAGGAATAGCACCTTTGGATGATGGATTTAAAAAGATTTGGAGTTCTAATGGTGTATATACTTGTTTGATTCAATTAATATACTAGGTTGTTTAGCCACATGTGTTACATTTCATGATCAATGTAACAAAAAGTGTGTTTGAAATCAAAAGAGGAAACTTACTAACCAGAAATGATGGGAGGAACTCTCTATTTTTGAATTCAACAATTAATATCAATAAGAAATGCAATTCAAAATCATGGACTCCATTGTTTGTTAAATTGAATGAATTCATCTTATAAATGGTCTAGGGGCATTTTTTTCTTAATGAATATAGTTATTTAGAAGGAAACAAAATTTAATTTCAAGGTTATTGCATGAAAAATACTCCTGGTAACAGCAAGAGGAGCCTAAATAACATGAGGTGATTAGAAATTCTCATTACTTAGGAATTAAACCAGTTAACATTTGTACGAAATGCAAACGATAACGAATGGCACCTTTCGATGATGGATTTAAAAAGATTTGGAGTTCTAATGGTGTATATACTTGTTTGATTCAATTAATATACAATGTTGTTTAGCCACATGTGTTACATTTCATGATCAATGTAACAAAAAGTGTGTTTGGAATCAAAAGAGGAAACTTACTAACCAGAAATGATGGGAGGAACTCTCTATTTTTGAATTCAACAATTAATATCAATAAGAAATGCAATTCAAAATCATGGACTCCATTGTTTATTAAATTGAATGAATTCATCTTATAAATGGTCCAGGGGCACTTTTTTCATAATGAATATAGTTAACAAGAAGGAAACAAAAGTTAATTTCAAGGATAGTGCATGAAAAATAGTCCTGGTAACAACAAGAGGAGCCTAAGTAATATGAGGTGATTAGAAATTCTCATTATTGAGGAAGTAAACCAATTAACATTTGTACGAAATGCAAACGATAAGGAATAGCACCTTTGGATGATGGATTTAAAAAGATTTGGAGTTCTAATGGTGTATATACTTGTTTGATTCAATTAATATACTAGGTTGTTTAGCCACATGTGTTACATTTCATGATCAATGTAACAAAAAGTGTGTTTGAAATCAAAAGAGGAAACTTACTAACCAGAAATGATGGGAGGAACTCTCTATTTTTGAATTCAACAATTAATATCAATAAGAAATGCAATTCAAAATCATGGACTCCATTGTTTATTAAATTGAATGAATTCATCTTATAAATGGTCTAGGGGCACTTTTTTCATAATGAATATAGTTATTAAGAAGGAAACAAAAGTTAATTTCAAGGATAGTGCAAGAAAAAAAATCCTGGTAACAACAAGAAGAGCCTAATTAACATGAGGTGATTAGAAATTCTCATTATTTAGGAATTAAACCATTTCACATTTGTACGAAATGCAAACCATGATAAATAACACCTTTGGCTAATGGATTTAAATAGATTTGGGGTTTCATCATGCATATACTTGTTTGATTCAATTAATATACTAGATTGTTTAGCCACCTGTGTTATATTTCATGATCAATGTATCAAAAAGTGTGTCTGGAATCAAAAGAGGAGGCTTACTAACCAAAAAATGATGGGAGGAACTCTCTATTTTTTAATTCAACAATTAATATCAATAAGAAATGCTATTCAAAATCAAGGACTCCATTGTTTTGTTAAATTGAATGAATTCATCTTATAAATGGTCTAGGGGCATTTTTTTCTCAATGAATATAGTTATTTAGAAGGAAACAAAAGTTAATTTCAAGGTTATTGCATGAAAAATACTCCTGGTAACAACAAGAGAGGAGCCTAAATAACATGAGGTGATTAGAAATTCTCATTATTAAGGAAGTAAACCAATTAACATTTGTACGAAATGCAAACGATAAGGAATAGCACCTTTGGATGATGGATTTAAAAAGATTTGGAGTTCTAATGGTGTATATACTTGTTTAAATTCAATTAATATACTAGGTTGTTTAGCCACATGTGTTACATTTCATGATCAATGTAACAAAAAGTGTGTTTGGAATCAAAAGAGGAAACTTACTAACCAGAAAATGATGGGAGGAACTCTCTATTTTTGAATTCAACAATTAATATCAATAAGAAATGCAATTCAAAATCATGGACTCCATTGTTTATTAAATTGAATGAATTCATCTTATAAATGGTCCAGGGGCAAACTTTTTTCATAATGAATATAGTTAACAAGAAGGAAACAAAAGTTAATTTCAAGGATAGTGCATCAAAAAAATAGTCCTGGTAACAACAAGAGGAACCTAAGTAATATGAGGTGATTAGAAATTCTCATTATTGAGGAAGTAAACCAATTAACATTTGTACGAAATGCAAACGATAAGGAATAGCACCTTTGGATGATGGATTTAAAAAGATTTGGAGTTCTAATGGTGTATATACTTGTTTGATTCAATTAATATACTAGGTTGTTTAGCCACATGTGTTACATTTCATGATCAATGTAACAAAAAGTGTGTTTGAAATCAAAAGAGGAAACTTACTAACCAGAAATGATGGGAGGAACTCTCTATTTTTGAATTCAACAATTAATATCAATAAGAAATGCAATTCAAAATCATGGACTCCATTTGTTTATTTAAATTGAATGAATTCATCTTATAAATGGTCCAGGGGCATTTTTTTTCATAATGAATATAGTTAACAAGAAGGAAACAAAAGTTAATTTCAAGGATAGTGCATGAAAAATAGTCCTGGTAACAACAAGAGGAGCCTAAGTAATATGAGGTGATTAGAAATTCTCATTATTGAGGAAGTAAACCAATTAACATTTGTACGAAATGCAAACGATAAGGAATAGCACCTTTGGATGATGGATTTAAAAAGATTTGGAGTTCTAATGGTGTATATACTTGTTTGATTCAATTAATATACTAGGTTGTTTAGCCACATGTGTTACATTTCATGATCAATGTAACAAAAAGTGTGTTTGAAATCAAAAGAGGAAACTTACAAACCAGAAATGATGGGAGGAACTCTCTATTTTTGAATTCAACAATTAATATCAATAAGAAATGCAATTCAAAATCAAGGACTCCATTGTTTGTTAAATTGAATGAATTCATCTTATAAATGGTCTAGGGGCACTTTTTTTTCTTAATGAATATAGTTATTTAGAAGGAAACAAAATTTAATTTCAAGGTTATTGCATGAAAAATACTCCTGGTAACAGCAAGAGGAGCCTAAATAACATGAGGTGATTAGAAATTCTCATTACATAGGAATTAAAACCAGTTAACATTTGTACGAAATGCAAACGATAACGAATGGCACCTTTCGATGATGGATTTAAAAAGATTTGGAGTTCTAATGGTGTATATACTTGTTTGATTCAATTAATATACAATGTTGTTTAGCCACATGTGTTACATTTCATGATCAATGTAACAAAAAGTGTGTTTGGAATCAAAAGAGGAAACTTACTAACCAGAAATGATGGGAGGAACTCTCTATTTTTGAATTCAACAATTAATATCAATAAGAAATGCAATTCAAAATCATGGACTCCATTGTTTATTAAATTGAATGAATTCATCTTATAAATGGTCCAGGGGCACTTTTTTCATAATGAATATAGTTAACAAGAAGGAAACAAAAGTTAATTTCAAGGATAGTGCATGAAAAAAATAGTCCCTGGTAACAACAAGAGGAGCCTAAGTAATATGAGGTGATTAGAAATTCTCATTATTGAGGAAGTAAACCAATTAACATTTGTACGAAATGCAAACGATAAGGAATAGCACCTTTGGATGATGGATTTAAAAAGATTTGGAGTTCTAATGGTGTATATACTTGTTTGATTCAATTAATATACAATGTTGTTTAGCCACATGTGTTACATTTCATGATCAATGTAACAAAAAGTGTGTTTGGAATCAAAAAGAGGAAACTTACTAACCAGAAATGATGGGAGGAACTCTCTATTTTTGAATTCAACAATTAATATCAATAAGAAATGCAATTCAAAATCATGGACTCCATTGTTTATTAAATTGAATGAATTCATCTTATAAATGGTCCAGGGGCACTTTTTTCATAATGAATATAGTTAACAAGAAGGAAACAAAAGTTAATTTCAAGGATAGTGCATCAAAAATAGTCCTGGTAACAACAAGAGGAGCCTAAGTAATATGAGGTGATTAGAAATTCTCATTATTGAGGGAAGTAAACCAATTAACATTTGTACGAAATGCAAACGATAAGGAATAGCACCTTTGGATGATGGATTTAAAAAGATTTGGAGTTCTAATGGTGTATATACTTGTTTGATTCAATTAATATACTAGGTTGTTTTAGCCACATGTGTTACATTTCATGATCAATGTAACAAAAAAGTGTGTTTGAAATCAAAAGAGGAAACTTACAAACCAGAAATGATGGGAGGAACTCTCTATTTTTGAATTCAACAATTAAATTAATATCAATAAGAAATGCAATTCAAAATCAAGGACTCCATTGTTTGTTAAATTGAATGAATTCATCTTATAAATGGTCTAGGGGCATTTTTTTCTTAATGAATATAGTTATTTAGAAGGAAACAAAATTTAATTTCAAGGTTATTGCATGAAAAATACTCCTGGTAACAGCAAGAGGAGCCTAAATAAAATGAGGTGATTAGAAATTCTCATTACTTAGGAATTAAACCAGTTAACATTTGTACGAAATGCAAACGATAACGAATGGCACCTTTCGATGATGGATTTAAAAAGATTTGGAGTTCTAATGGTGTATATACTTGTTTGATTCAATTAATATACAATGTTGTTTAGCCACATGTGTTACATTTCATGATCAATGTAACAAAAAGTGTGTTTGGAATCAAAAGAGGAAACTTACTAACCAGAAATGATGGGAGGAACTCTCTATTTTTGAATTCAACAATTAATATCAATAAGAAATGCAATTCAAAATCATGGACTCCATTGTTTATTAAATTGAATGAATTCATCTTATAAATGGTCCAGGGGCACTTTTTTCATAATGAATATAGTTAACAAGAAGGAAACAAAAGTTAATTTCAAGGATAGTGCATCAAAAATAGTCCTGGTAACAACAAGAGGAGCCTAAGTAATATGAGGTGATTAGAAATTC
This sequence comes from Ceriops zippeliana, assembly GCA_037897445.1. Classification (NCBI taxonomy): domain Eukaryota; kingdom Viridiplantae; phylum Streptophyta; class Magnoliopsida; order Malpighiales; family Rhizophoraceae; genus Ceriops; species Ceriops zippeliana. The sequence goes on from JBAPLH010000585.1 coordinate 11,842, forward strand.
TCATTATTGAGGAAGTAAACCAATTAACATTTGTACGAAATGCAAACGATAAGGAATAGCACCTTTGGATGATGGATTTAAAAAGATTTGGAGTTCTAATGGTGTATATACTTGTTTGATTCAATTAATATACTAGGTTGTTTAGCCACATGTGTTAGATTTCATGATCAATGTAACAAAAAGTGTGTTTGGAATCAAAAGAGGAAACTTACTAACCAGAAATGATGGGAGGAACTCTCTATTTTTGAATTCAACAATTAATATCAATAAGAAATGCAATTCAAAATCATGGACTCCATTGTTTATTAAATTGAATGAATTCATCTTATAAATGGTCCAGGGGCACTTTTTTCATAATGAATATAGTTAACAAGAAGGAAACAAAAGTTAATTTCAAGGATAGTGCATCAAAAATAGTCCTGGTAACAACAAGAGGAGCCTAAGTAATATGAGGTGATTAGAAATTCTCATTATTGAGGAAGTAAACCAATTAACATTTGTACGAAATGCAAACGATAAGGAATAGCACCTTTGGATGATGGATTTAAAAAGATTTGGAGTTCTAATGGTGTATATACTTGTTTGATTCAATTAATATACTAGGTTGTTTAGCCACATGTGTTACATTTCATGATCAATGTAACAAAAAGTGTGTGTTTGAAATCAAAAGAGGAAACTTACAAACCAGAAATGATGGGAGGAACTCTCTATTTTTGAATTCAACAATTAATATCAATAAGAAATGCAATTCAAAATCAAGGACTCCATTGTTTGTTAAATTGAATGAATTCATCTTATAAATGGTCTAGGGGCATTTTTTTTTCTTAATGAATATAGTTATTTAGAAGGAAACAAAATTTAATTTCAAGGTTATTGCATGAAAAAATACTCCTGGTAACAGCAAGAGGAGCCTAAATAAAATGAGGTGATTAGAAATTCTCATTACTTAGGAATTAAACCAGTTAACATTTGTACGAAATGCAAACGATAACGAATGGCACCTTTCGATTATGGATTTAAAAAGATTTGGAGTTCTAATGGTGTATATACTTGTTTGATTCAATTAATATACAATGTTGTTTAGCCACATGTGTTACATTTCATGATCAATGTAACAAAAAGTGTGTTTGGAATCAAAAGAGGAAACTTACTAACCAGAAATGATGGGAGGAACTCTCTATTTTTGAATTCAACAATTAATATCAATAAGAAATGCAATTCAAAATCATGGACTCCATTGTTTATTAAATTGAATGAATTCATCTTTATAAATGGTCCAGGGGCACTTTTTTTCATAATGAATATAGTTAACAAGAAGGAAACAAAAGTTATTTTCAAGGATAGTGCATGAAAAAATAGTCCTGGTAACAACAAGAGAGAGACTAAGTAATATGAGGTGATTAGAAATTCTCATTATTGAGGAAGTAAACCAATTAACATTTGTACGAAATGCAAACGATAAGGAATAGCACCTTTGGATGATGGATTTAAAAAGATTTGGAGTTCTAATGGTGTATATACTTGTTTGATTCAATTAATATACTAGGTTGTTTAGCCACATGTGTTACATTTCATGATCAATATAACAAAAAGTGTGTTTGAAATCAAAAGAGGAAACTTACTAACCAGAAATGATGGGAGGAACTCTCTATTTCTGAATTCAACAATTAATATCAATAAGAAATGCAATTCAAAATCATGGACTCCATTGTTTATTAAATTGAATGGATTCATCTTATAAATGGTCTAGGGGCACTTTTTTCATAATGAATATAGTTATTAAGAAGGAAACAATAGTTAATTTCAAGGATAGTGCAAGAAAAAAAATACTGGTAACAAAAAGAAGAGCCTAATTAACATGAAGTGGTTAGAAATTCTCATTATTTAGGAATTAAACCATTTCACATTTGTACGAAATGCAAACCATGATGATTGACACCTTTGGCTAATGGATTTAAATTGATTTGGAGTTTTATCGTGCATATATACTTGTATGATTCAATTAATATACTAGATTTTCTAGCCACCTGTGTTATATTTCATGATCAATGTATCAAAAAGTGTGTCTGAAATCAAAAGAGGAGGCTTGCTAGCCAAAAATGATGAGAGGAACTCTCTATTTTTTAATTCAACAATTAATATCAATAAGAAATGCTATTCAAAATCAAGGACTCCATTGGTTGTTAAATTCAATGAATTCATCTCATAAATGGTCTAGGGGCATTTTTTTCTCAATGAATATAGTTATTTAGAAGGAAACAAAAGTTAATTTCAAGGTTATTGCATGAAAAATACTCCTGGTAACAACAAGAGGAGCCTAAATAACATGAGGTGATTAGAAAGTCTCATTATTAAGAAAGTAAACCAATTAACATTTGTACGAAATGCAAACGATAAGGAATAGCACCTTTGGATGATGGATTTAAAAAGATTTGGAGTTCTAATGGTGTATATACTTGTTAAATTCAATTAATATACTAGGTTGTTTAGCCACATGTGTTAGATTTCATGATCAATGTAACAAAAAGTGTGTTTGGAATCAAAAGAGGAAACTTACTAACGAGAAAATGATGGGAGGAACTCTCTATTTTTTGAATTCAACAATTAATATCAATAAGAAATGCAATCCAAAATCATGGACTCCATTGTTTATTAAATTGAATGAATTCATCTTATAAATGGTCCAGGGGCACTTTTTTTTTCATAATGAATATAGTTAACAAGAAGGAAACAAAAGTTAATTTCAAGGATAGTGCATAAAAAATAGTCCTGGTAACAACAAGAGGAGCCTAAGTAATATGAGGTGATTAGAAATTCTCATTATTGAGGAAGTAAACCAATTAACATTTGTACGAAATGCAAACGATAAGGAATAGCACCTTTGGATGATGGATTTAAAAAAGATTTGGAGTTCTAATGGTGTATATACTTGTTTGATTCAATTAATATACTATGTTGTTTAGCCACATGTGTTACATTTCATGATCAATGTAACAAAAAGTGTGTTTGGAATCAAAAGAGGAAACTTACTAACCAGAAATGATGGGAGGAACTCTCTATTTTTGAATTCAACAATTAATATCAATAAGAAATGCAATTCAAAATCAATGGACTCCATTGTTTGTTAAATTGAATGAATTCATCTTATAAATGGTCCAGGGGCATTTTTTTCATAATGAATATAGTTAACAAGAAGGAAACAAAAGTTAATTTCAAGGATAGTGCATAAAAAAATAGTCCTGGTAACAACAAGAGGAGCCTAAGTAATATGAGGTGATTAGAAATTCTCATTATTGAGGAAGTAAAACCAATTAACATTTGTACGAAATGCAAACGATAAGGAATAGCACCTTTGGATGATGGATTAAAAAGAGATTTGGAGTTCTAATGGTGTATATACTTGTTTTTGATTCAATTAATATACAATGTTGTTTAGCCACATGTGTTACATTTCATGATCAATGTAACAAAAAGTGTGTTTGGAATCAAAAAGAGGGAAACTTACTAACCAGAAATGATGGGAGGAACTCTCTATTTTTGAATTCAACAATTAAATATCAATAAGAAATGCAATTCAAAATCATGGACTCCATTGTTTATTAAATTGAATGAATTCATCTTATAAATGGTCCAGGGGCACTTTTTTTTCATAATGAATATAGTTAACAAGAAGGAAACAAAAGTTAATTTCAAGGATAGTGCATCAAAAATAGTCCTGGTAACAACAAGAGGAGCCTAAGTAACATGAGGTGATTAGAAATTCTCATTATTAGGAAGTAAAAACCAATTAACATTTGTACGAAAATGCAAACGATAAGGAATAGCACCTTTTTGGATGATGGATTTAAAAAGATTTGGAGTTCTAATGGTGTATATACTTGTTTGATTCAATTAATATACAATGTTGTTTAGCCACATGTGTTACATTTCATGATCAATGTAACAAAAAAGTGTGTTTGGAATCAAAAGAGGAAACTTACTAACCAGAAATGATGGGAGGAACTCTCTCTATTTTTGAATTCAACAATTAATATCAATAAGAAATGCAATTCAAAATCATGGACTCCATTGTTTATTAAATTGAATGAATTCATCTTATAAATGGTCCTAGGGGGCATTTTTTTTCATAATGAATATAGTTAACAAGAAGGAAACAAAAGTTAATTTCAAGGATAGTGCATCAAAAAATAGTCCTGGTAACAACAAGAGGAGCCTAAGTAATATGAGGTGATTAGAAATTCTCATTATTTGAGGAAGTAAACCAATTAAACATTTGTACGAAATGCAAACGATAAGGAATAGCACCTTTGGATGATGGATTTTAAAAAGATTTGGAGTTCTAATGGTGTATATATACTTGTTTGATTCAATTAATATACTAGGTTGTTTAGCCACATGTGTTACATTTCATGATCAATGTAACAAAAAGTGTGTTTGGAAATCAAAAGAGGAAACTTACAAACAAGAAATGATGGGAGGAACTCTCTATTTTTGAATTCAAACAATTAATATCAATAAGAAATGCAATTCAAAAATCAAGGACTCCATTGTTTGTTAAATTGAATGAATTCATCTTATAAATGGTCTAGGGGCATTTTTTTCTTAATGAATATAGTTATTTAGAAGGAAACAAAATTTAATTTCAAGGTTATTGCATGAAAAAATACTCCTGGTAACAAGCAAGAGGAGCCTAAATAACATGAGGTGATTAGAAATTCTCATTATTAGGAATTTAAACCAGTTAACATTTTGTACGAAATGCAAACGATAACGAATGGCACCTTTCGATGATGGATTTAAAAAGATTTGGAGTTTCTAATGGTGTATATACTTGTTTGATTCAATTAATATACAATCTAGTTGTTTAGCCACATGTGTTACATTTCATGATCAATGTAACAAAAAGTGTGTGTTTGGAATCAAAAGAGGAAACTTACTAACCAGAAATGATGGGAGGAACTCTCTATTTTTGAAATTCAACAATTAATATCAATAAGAAATGCAATTCAAAATCATGGACTCCATTGTTTTATTAAATTGAATGAATTCATCTTATAAATGGTCCAGGGGCACTTTTTTCATAATGAATATAGTTAACAAGAAAGGAAACAAAAGTTAATTTCAAGGATAGTGCATGAAAAATAGTCCTGGTAACAACAAGAGGAGCCTAAGTAATATGAGGTGATTAGAAATTCTCATTATTGAGGAAGTAAACCAATTAACATTTGTACGAAATGCAAACGATAAGGAATAGCACCTTTGGATGATGGATATTTATAAAAAGATTTGGAGTTCTAATGGGTGTATTTATACTTGTTTGATTCAATTAAATATAACAGGTTGTTTAGCCACATGTGTTACATTTCATGATCAAATGTAAACAAAAAGTGTGTTTGGAATCAAAAGAGGAAAACTTTCTAACCAGAAATGATGGGGAGGAAACTCTCTATTTTGTGAATTCAACAATTAATATCAATAAGAAATGCATATTCAAAATCAATGGACTCCACATTGTTTATTAAATTGAATGAATTTCATCTTATAAATGGTCTAGGGGCAACTTTTTTTTCATAAAGAATTATAGTTTATTAAGAAGGAAAACAAAAGTTAATTTCTCAAGGATAGTGCAAGAAAAATAGTCCTTGGTAACAACAAGAAGAGCCTAATTAACATGAAGTGATTAGAAATTCTCATTATTTAAGGAAGTAAACCATTTAACATTTGTACGTAAAATGCAAAAACTGATAATGAATGGCAACGAATTTAGCTAAGCATTTAACCTTATTGGATGATGGATTTAAAAAAGATTTTGAGAGTTTATAATCGTGTATATACTTGTTTGATTCAAAATTAATATACTAGGTTGTTTAGCCACATGTGTTACATTTCATGATCAATGTATCAAAAAGTGTGTTTGTGAATCAAAAGAAGAGGAAACTTACTAACCAGAAAATGATGGGAGGAACTCTCTATTTTTTGAAATTCAACAATTAATATCAATAAGAAATGCAATTCAAAATCAAGGACTCCATTGTTTTGTTAAATGAGAATGAATTCATCTTATAAATGTTCTAGGGGCATAGTTTTTTCTTAATGAATATAGTTACTTGTAGAAGGAAACAAAAGTTAATTTCAAGGTTAGTTATTGCATGAAAAATACTCCTGGTAACAACAAGAGGAGCACTAAATAACATGAGGTGATTAGAAATTCTCATTATAGAGGAAGTTAAACCAATTAACAACATTTGTACGAAATGCAAACGATAAGGAATAGCACCTTTGGATGATGGATTTTAAAAAGATTTGGAGTTCTAATGGTGTATATTACTTGTTTGAATTCATTTAATATACTAGGTTGTTTTAGCTGCCACATGTTTTTGTTTACATTTCATGATCAATGTAACAAA
>JBAPLH010000587.1:0-10748 GCA_037897445.1 Ceriops zippeliana
GCTTTGGAAGACTTGTATTTTGTTTCCATACACTCTTTTTCACACAATTATCATGAAATCAAAATTTATGGCTAAATTACATAGTATATATTAATTAAAACAAATATGTTCACGCATAATTGAAAATATAAATGTGTTTAGTTCCATCACACAAAGTAGTCATTCCTCCTAATTTGCACTTCGTTCTAATGTGAATTGGGTTATTACCTAAATAATGAGACTTTATATACACTACATGCTAATCAAGATCCCTTTTTTTGTTACAAGCACTATCTCTGTTGCAATGACTATGAAATTATCTTTTTGTCTCCTTATTTAACAACTATATTCATCAAGAAAACAATTTCCATATCTATACAATTCATTCAATACTAACAAATAATGGGGTAGATAATCTTGATTAGGATTTCTTATTGAAGTAAATTGGTTGATTTTTTAAATAATGAATCCCTCACAAAATTTCTGGTTTGGAAGACTTGCCTATTGGTTCCAAACACTCTTTTTCACACAATCATTGTGAGATTAAAATTTATGGCTAAATTACACAGTATATTAATTAAAACAAACACGTGGACGCGTAATTGAAAATCTAAATGTGTTTAGTTCCATCACACAAAGGGGTCATTCCTCCTAATTTGCACTTCGTAGTAATGTGAATTGCGTTATTACCTAAATAATGAGACTTTATATTCACTACATGCTAATTAGGATCCCTTTGTTGTTACAAGCACTGTCTTTCTTGCAATGATGATGAAATTATCATTTGTCTCCTTATTAACTACTATACTCATCAAGAAAACAATGTCTATATCTAAACAATTCATTCAATACTAACAAACAATGGGATCCATAATCTTGATTAGGGTTTCTTATTAATTTGAATTGGTTGATTTTTTGAATAACGAATCCCTCACAATATTTCTGCTTTGGAAGACTTGTATTTTGTTTCCATACACTCTTTTTCACACAATTATCATGAAATCAAAATTTATGGCTAAATTACACAGTATATTAATTAAAACAAATATGTTCACGCATAATTGAAAATCTAAATGTGTTTAGTTCCATCACACAAAGTAGTCATTCCTCCTAATTTGCACTTCGTTCTAATGTGAATTGGGTTATTACCTAAATAATGAGACTTTATCTTCACTACATGCTAATTAGGATATCTTTGTTGTTACAGCACTGTCTTTCTTGCAATGATTATGAAACTATCTTTTGTCTCCTTATTAACAACTATACTCATCAAGAAAACAATGTTTATATCTAAACAATTCATTCAATACTAACAAACAATGGGTTCCGTAATATTGATTAGGGTTTCTTATTAATTTGAACTGGTTGATTTTTTGAACAACGAATCCCTCACAATATTTCTGCTTTGGAAGACTTGTATTTTGTTTTCATACACTCTTTTTCACACAGTTATCATGAAATTAAAATTTATGGCTAAATTACACAGTATATTAATTAAAACCAACATGTCGATGCATAATTGAAACTCTAAATGTGTTTACTTCCATCACACAAAGGAGTCATTCGGCCTAATTTGCACTTCGTAGTAATGTGAATTGCGTTATTACCTCAATAATGAGACTTTCTATTCACTACATGCTAATCAGGATCCCTTTGTTGTTACAAGCACTATCTTTCTTCCAATGACTATGAAATTATCTTTTGTCTCCTTATTAACAACTATATTCATCAAGAAAACAATGTCCATATCTATACAATTAATTCAATACTAACAAATAATGGGGTCCATAATCGTGATTAGGGTTTCTTATTGAATTAAATTGGTTGATTTTTTAAATAATGAATCCCTCACAAAATGTCTGGTTTGGAAGACTTGCCTTTTGGTTCCAAACACTCTTTGTCACACAATCATAATGAAATTAAAATTTATGGCTAAATTACACAGTATATTAATTAAAACAAACATGTTGACGTGTAATTCAAAATCTAAATGTGTTTAGTTCCATCACACAAAGGAGTCATTCCTCCTAATTTGCACTTCGTAGTAATGTGAATTGCATTATTACCAAAATAATGAGACTTTATATTCACTACAAGCTAATTAGGATCCCTTTGTTGTTACAAGCACTGTCTTTGTTGCAATGATTATGAAATTATCTTTTGTCTCCTTATTAACAACTATACTCATCGAGAAAACAATGTTTATATCTAAACCATTCATTCAATACTAACAAACAATGGGTTCCGTAATATTGATTAGGGTTTCTTATTAATTTGAACTGGTTGATTTTTTGAACAACGAATCCCTCACAATATTTCTGCTTTGGAAGACTTGTATTTTGTTTTCATACACTCTTTTTCACACAGTTATCATGAAATTAAAATTTATGGCTAAATTACACAGTATATTAATTAAAACCAACATGTCGATGCATAATTGAAAATCTAAATGTGTTTACTTCCATCACACAAAGGAGTCATTCGGCCTAATTTGCACTTCGTAGTAATGTGAATTGCGTTATTACCTCAATAATGTGACTTTCTATTCACTACATGCTAATCAAGATCCCTTTGTTGTTACAAGCACTATCTTTCTTCCAATGACTATGAAATTATCTTTTGTCTCCTTATTAACAACTATATTCATCAAGAAAACAATGTCCATATCTATACAATTAATTCAATACTAACAAATAATGGGGTCCATAATCGTGATTAGGGTTTCTTATTGAATGAAATTGGTTGATTTTTTAAATAATGGATCCCTCACAATATTTCTGCTTTGGAAGACTTGTATTTTGTTTCCATACACTCTTTTTCACACAATTATCATGAAATTAAAATTTATGCCTAAATTACATAGTAGATTAAATAAAACCAACATGTCGATGCATAATTAAAAATCTAAATGTGTTTAGTTTCATCACACAAAGGGGTCATTCCTCCTAATTTGCACTTCGTTCTAATGTGAATTGGGTTATTACCTAAATAATGAGACTTTATATACAATACATGCTAATTAGGATCCCTTTGTTGTTACAAGCACTGTCTTTCTTGCAATGATTACGAAATTATCTTTTGTCTCCTTATTAACAACTATACCCATCGAGAAAACAATGTTTATATCTAAACAATTCATTCAATACTAACAAACAATTGGTTCCGTAATATTGATTAGGGTTTTTCATTAATTTGAAATGGTTGATTTTTTCAACAACGAATCCCTCACAATATTTCTGCTTTGGAAGACTTGTATTTTGTTTCCATACACTCTTTTTCACACAATTATCATGAAATTAAAATATATGGCTAAATTACACAGTATATTAAATAAAACCAACATGTCGATGCATAATTGAAAATCTAAATGTGTTTAGTTCCATCACACAAAGGAGTCATTCGGCCTAATTTGCACTTCGTACTAATGTGAATTGGGTTATTCCATAAATAATGAGACTTTATATTCACTACATGCTAATCAGGATCCCTTTGTTGTTACATGCACTATCTTTCTTGCAATGACTAGGAAATTATCTTTTGTCTCCTTATTAACATCTATATTCATCAAAAATCAATCTCCATATCTATACAATTCATTCAATACTAACAAATAATGGGGTCCATAATGTTGATTAGGGTTTCTTATTAAAGTAAATTGGTTGATTTTTAAAATAATGAATCCCTCACAAAATTTCTGGTTTGGAAGACCTGCCTTTTGGTTCCAAACACTCGTTTTCACACAATTATCATGAAATTAAAATTTATGGCTAAATTACACAGTATATTAATTAAAACAAACATGTGGACGTGTAATTGAAAATCTAAATGTGTTTAGTTCCATCACACAAAGGAGTCATTCCTCCTAATTTGCACTTCGTAGTAATCTGAATTGCGTTATTACCTAAATAATGAGACTTTATATTCACTACATGCTAATTAGGATCCCTTTGTTGTTACAAGCACTATCTTTCTTGCAATGATTAGGAAATTATATCTTTTGTCTCCATATTAACAACTATGCTCATCAAGAAAACAATGTTTATATCTAAGCAATTCATTCAATACTAACAAACAATGGGTTCCGTAATATTGATTAGGGTTTCTTATTAATTTGAAATGGTAGATTTTTTGAACAACGAATCCCTCACAATATTTCTGCTTTGGAGGACTTGTTTTTTGTTTCCATACACTCTTTTTCACACAATTATCATGAAATTAAAATTTTTGGCTAAATTATACAGTATATTAAATAAAACCAACATGTCGATGCATAATTGAAAATCTAAATGTGTTTAGTTCCATCACACGAAGGAGTCATTCCTCCTAATTTGTTCGTCGCAGTAATGTGAATTGCGTTATTACCTAAATAATGAGAGTTTATATTCACTACATGCTAATCAGGATCCCTTTGTTGATACAAGCACTATCTCTTTTGCAAAGACTATGAAATTATCTTTTGTCTCCTTATTAACAACTATATTCATCAAGAAAACAATATCCATATCTATACAATTCATTCAATACAAACAAATAATGGGGTCCATAATCGTGATATGGGTTTCTTATTGAATTAAATTGGTTGATTATTTAAATAATGAATCCCTCACAAAAGTTCTGGTTTGGAAGACTTGGCTTTTGGTTCCAAACACTCTTTTTCACACAATTATCATGAAATTAAAATTTATGGCTAAATTACACAGTATATTAATTAAAACCAACATGTCGATGCATAATTGAAAATCTAAATGTGTTTAGTTCCATCTGACAAAGGAGTCATTCGGCCTAATTTGCACTTCGTAGTAATGTGAATTGCGTTATTACCTAAATAATGAGAGTTTATATTCACTACATGCTAATCAAGATCCCTTTGTTGTTACAAGCACTATCTCTTTTGCAATGACTATGAAATTATCTTTTGTGTCTTTATTAACAACTATATTCATCGAGAAAACAATGTCCATATCTATACAATTCATTCTATACTAACAAATAATGCGGTCTATAATCTTGATTTGGGTTTCTTAGTGAAGTAAATTGGTTGATTGTCAAAATAATGAATCCCTCACAAAATTTATGGTTTGGAAGACTTGCCTTTTGGTTCCAAACACTCTTTCTCACACAATCATCATGAAATTAAAATTTATGGCTAAATTACACATATTAATTAAAACAAACATGTTGACGCGTAATTGAAAATCTAAATGTGTTTAGTTCCATCACACAAAGGAGTCATTCCTCCTAATTTGCACTTTGTTCTAATGTGAATTGGGTTATTACATAAATAATGAGGCTTTATATTCACTACATGCTAATTAGGGTCCCTTTGTTGTTACAAGCACTGTCATTCTTGCAATGATGATGAAATTATCTTTTGTCTCCTTATTAACTACTATACTCATCAAGAAAACAATGTCTATATCTGAATAATTCATTCAATACTAACAAATAATGGGTTAGATAATCTTGATTAGGATTTCTTATTGAAGTAAATTTGTTGATTTTTTAAATAATGAATCCCTCACAAAATTTCTGGTTTGGAAGACTTGCCTTTTGGTTCCAAACAATCTTTTTCACACAATCATCATGAAATTAAAATTTATGGCTAAATTACTCCGTATATTAATTAAAACAAACATGTCGACGCATAATTGAAAATCCAAATGTGTTTTGTTCCATCACACAAAGGAGTCATTCCTCCTAATTTGCACTTCGTACTAATGTGAATTGTGTTATTACCTAAATAATGAGAGTTTAGATTCACTAAATGCCAATCCGGATCCCTTTGTTGTTACAAGCACTATCTTTCTTGCAATGACTATGAAATTATCTTTTGTCTCCTTATTAACAACTATATTCATCAAGAAAACAATGTCCATATCTATACAATTCATTCAATACTAACAAATAATGGGGTAGATAATCTTGATTAGGGTTTCTTATTGAAGTGAATTGGTTGGTTTTTAAAATAATGAATCCCTCACAAAATTTTCGATTTGGAAGACTTGCCTTTTGGTTCCAAACACTCTTTTTCACACAATCATCATGAAAATAAAATTTATGGCTAAATTACACAGTATATTAAATTAAAACATACATGTTGACGCATAATTGAAAATCCAAATGTGTTTTCTTCCATCACACAAAGGAGTCATTCCTCCTAATTTGCACATCGTACTAATGTGAATTGGGTTATTACCTAAATAATGAGACTTTATATACACTACATGCTAATCAGGATCCCTTTGTTGTTACAAGCACTATCTTTCTTGCAATTACTATGAAATTATCTTTTGTCTCCTTATTAACAACTATATTCATCAAGAAAACAATGCCATATCTATACAATTCATTCAATACTAACAAATAATGGGGTAGATAATCTTGATTAGGGTTTCTTATTGAAGTGAATTGGTTGATTTTTAAAATAATGAATCCCTCACAAAATTTTCGATTTGGAAGACTTGCCTTTTGGTTCCAAACACTCTTTTTCACACAATCATCATGAAATTAAAATTTATGGCTAAATTACATAGTATATTAATTAAAACATACATGTTGACGCATAATTGAAAATCTAAATGTATTTTGTTCCATCACACAAAGGAGTCATTCTTCCTAATTTGCACTTCGTAGTAATGTGAAATGCGTTATTACCTAAATAATGAGACTTTATATTCACTACATGCTAATCAGGATCCCTTTGTTGTTACAAGCACTATCTTTCTTGCAATGACTATAAAATTATCTTTTGTCTCCTTATTAACAACTATATTCATCAAGAAAACAATGTCCATATCTATACAATTCATTCAATACTAACAAATAATGGGATCGATAATCTTGATTAGGGTTTCTTATTGAAGTAAATTGGTTGATTTTTAAAATAATGAATCCCTCACAAAATTTATGGTTTGGAAGACTTGCCTTATGGTTCCAAACACTCTTTTTCACACAATCATTAGGAAATTAAAATTTATGGCTAAATTACACATATTAATTAAAACAAACATGTTGACGCATAATTGAAAATCTAAATGTGTTTAGTTCCGTCACACAAAAGAGTCATTCCTCCTAATTTGCACTTCATTCTAATGTGAATTGGTTTATTACCTAAATAATGAGACTTTATATTCACTACAAGCTAATTAGGATCCCTTTGGTTTTACAAGCACTGTCTTTCTTGCAATCATGACGAAATTATCTTTTGTCTCCTTATTAACTACTATACTCATCAAGCAAACAATGTCTATATCTGAACAATTCATTCAATACTAACAAACAATGGGGTCCATAATCTTAATTAGGGTTTCTTATTGAAGTGAATTGGTTGATTCTTAAAATAATGAATCCCTCACAAAATTTTTTGGTTTGGAAGACTTGCCTTTTGATTCCAAACAATTCTTTTCTCACAATCATCATGAAATTAAAATTTATGGCTAAATTACTCCGTATATTAATTAAAACAAACATGTCGACGCATAATTGAATATCCAAATGTGTTTTGTTCCATCACACAAAGGAGTCATTCCTCCTAATTTGCACTTCATACTAATGTGAATTGGGTTATTACCTAAATAATGAGACTTTATATACACTACATGCTAATCAGGATCCCTTTGTTGTTACAAGCACTATCTCTTTTGCAATGACTATGAAATTATCTTTTGTCTCCTTATTAACAACTATATTCATCAAGAAAACAATTTCCATATCTATACAATTCATTCAATACTAACAAATAATGGGGTAGATAATCTTGATTAGGATTTCTTATTGAAGTAAATTGGTTGATTTTTTAAATAATGAATCCCTCACAAAATTTCTGGTTTGGAAGACTTGCCTATTGGTTCCAAACACTCTTTTTGACACAATCATTGTGAGATTAAAATTTATGGCTAAATTACACAGTATATTAATTAAAACAAACACGTGGACGCGTAATTGAAAATCTAAATGTGTTTAGTTCCATCACACAAAGGGGTCATTCCTCCTAATTTGCACTTCGTAGTAATGTGAATTGCGTTATTACCTAAATAATGAGACTTTATATTCACTACATGCTAATTAGGATCCCTTTGTTGTTACAAGCACTGTCTTTCTTGCAATGATGATGAAATTATCATTTGTCTCCTTATTAACTACTATACTCATCAAGAAAACAATGTCTATATCTAAACAATTCATTCAATACTAACAAACAATGGGATCCATAATCTTGATTAGGGTTTCTTATTAATTTGAATTGGTTGATTTTTTGAATAACGAATCCCTCACAATATTTCTGCTTTGGAAGACTTGTATTTTGTTTCCATACACTCTTTTTCACACAATTATCATGAAATCAAAATTTATGGCTAAATTACATAGTATATTAATTAAAACAAATATGTTCACGCATAATTGAAAATATAAATGTGTTTAGTTCCATCACACAAAGTAGTCATTCCTCCTAATTTGCACTTCGTTCTAATGTGAATTGGGTTATTACCTAAATAATGAGACTTTATATACACTACATGCTAATCAAGATCCCTTTTTTTGTTACAAGCACTATCTCTGTTGCAATGACTATGAAATTATCTTTTGTCTCCTTATTAACAACTATATTCATCAAGAAAACAATTTCCATATCTATACAATTCATTCAATACTAACAAATAATGGGGTAGATAATCTTGATTAGGATTTCTTATTGAAGTAAATTGGTTGATTTTTTAAATAATGAATCCCTCACAAAATTTCTGGTTTGGAAGACTTGCCTATTGGTTCCAAACACTCTTTTTCACACAATCATTGTGAGATTAAAATTTATGGCTAAATTACACAGTATATTAATTAAAACAAACACGTGGACGCGTAATTGAAAATCTAAATGTGTTTAGTTCCATCACACAAAGGGGTCATTCCTCCTAATTTGCACTTCGTAGTAATGTGAATTGCGTTATTACCTAAATAATGAGACTTTATATTCACTACATGCTAATTAGGATCCCTTTGTTGTTACAAGCACTGTCTTTCTTGCAATGATGATGAAATTATCATTTGTCTCCTTATTAACTACTATACTCATCAAGAAAACAATGTCTATATCTAAACAATTCATTCAATACTAACAAACAATGGGATCCATAATCTTGATTAGGGTTTCTTATTAATTTGAATTGGTTGATTTTTTGAATAACGAATCCCTCACAATATTTCTGCTTTGGAAGACTTGTATTTTGTTTCCATACACTCTTTTTCACACAATTATCATGAAATCAAAATTTATGGCTAAATTACACAGTATATTAATTAAAACAAATATGTTCACGCATAATTGAAAATCTAAATGTGTTTAGTTCCATCACACAAAGGAGTCATTCCTCCTAATTTGCACTTCGTAGTAATGTGAATTGCGTTATTACCTAAATAATGAGACTTTATATTCACTACATGCTAATTAGGATCCCTTTGTTGTTACAAGCACTGTCTTTGTTGCAATGATTATGAAATTATCTTTTGTCTCCTTATTAACAACTATACTCATCGAGAAAACAATGTTTATATCTAAACCATTCATTCAATACTAACAAACAATGGGTTCCGTAATATTGATTAGGGTTTCTTATTAATTTGAAATGGTTGATTTTTTGAACAACGAATCCCTCACAATATTTCTGCTTTGGAAGACTTCTATTTTGTTTCCATACACTTTTTTTCACACAATTATCATGAAATTAAAATTTATGGCTAAATTACCCAGTAGATTAAATAAAACCAACATGTCGATGCATAATTAAAAATCTAAATGTGTTTAGTTAAATCACACAAAGGGGTCATTCCTCCTAATTTGCACTTCGTTCTAATGTGAATTGGGTTATTACCTAAATAATGAGACTTTATATACACTACATGCTAATTAGGATCCCTTTGTTGTTACAAGCATTGTCTTTCTTGCAATGATTATGAAATTATCTTTTGTCTCCTTATTAACAACTATACTCATCGAGAAAACAATGTTTCTATCTAAACAATTCATTCAATACTAACAAACAATGGGTTCCGTAATATTGATTAGGGTTTCTTATAAATTTGAAATGGTTGATTTTTTGAACAACGAATCCCTCAAAATATTTCTGCTTTGGAAGACATGTATTTTGTTTCCATACACTTTTTTTCACACAATTATCATGAAATTAAAATTTATGGCTAAATTACACAGTCGATTAAATAAAACCAACATGTTGATGCATAATTAAAAATCTAAATGTGTTTAGTTCCATCACACAAAGGAGTCATTCGGCCTAATTTGCACTTCGTATTAATGTGAATTGGGTTATTACCTAAATAATGAGAGTTTATATTCACTACATGCTAATCAGGATCCCTTTGTTGTTACAAGCACTATCTCTTTTGCAATGACTATGAAATTATCTTTTGTCTCCTTATTAACAACTATATTCATCGAGAAAAGAATGTCCATATCTATACAATTCATTCAATACTAACAAATAATGGGGTCCATAATCGTGATTAGGGTTTCTTATTGAATTAAATTGGTTGATTTTTTAAATAATGAATCCCTCACAAAATTTCTGGTTTGGAAGACGCCTTTTGGTTCCAAACACTCTTTTTCACACAATCATCATGAAATTAAAATTTATGGCTAAATTACACAGTTTATTAATTAAAGCAAACATGTGGACGCGTAATTGAAAATCTAAATGTGTTTAGTTCCATCACACAAAGGAGTCATTCCTCCTAATTTGCACTTCGTAGTAATGTGA
>JBAPLH010000588.1:0-54459 GCA_037897445.1 Ceriops zippeliana
CAAAACAAGCTAGTATATTAATGAAATCAAACAAATTTTAAACTCCATGAAAACTCTAAATCTACTTACTTTCCATGGGTGAAAGAAGGCATTCTTCTTCGTTTGCATTTCTTGCTATTGTGATGTTATTTAATTCCTATATAATGAGACCTTCATATCACCATCATGCTAATTAGGCTTCACATATAGTTTATAACGAGCATTTTTCATGCAATGACCTTGACATTATGTTTTTGTACGTTTATTAACGACTATATTCATTATAAAAAAATATTGCCCATGAACCATCAATCAGAGAAATTGATTCAATTCCAACAAACAAGAGTCATCCATCTTGATTTGCATTTCTTATTGATAATAATTGGTAGTGTTCCAAAATAAAGAGTACCTCCCATCATTTTCTTGTTAGCAGGGCTCCTCTTTTGTTTCCAAGCACACATTTTGATACATTGTTGATGAAAAAAGATAAATGTGGCTAAACAACCTAGTATATTAATGAAATCAAACAAATTGAAACTGCATTGATACTCTAAATCCACTTTACTTCCATTGGTGAAAGGAGTCATTCTTCTTGGTTTGAATTTCTCGATAATGTGAAGTTGTTTAATCCCTAAATAATGAGACTTTCATATCACCTCAAGCTAATTAGGCTCCTCTCGTCGTTACAAGGACTATTTTTCATGCAATGACGATGAAATTATCTTTTTGGTCTTTATTGACGACTATATTTGGTATAAAAAGAATACCTATGAAACATTTATAACATGAATTGATTCAATTCCAACAAACAATGGAGTCCTCCATCTTGATTTGCTTTTCTTATTCATAATAATTGGATGAGTTCCAAAATAAAGAGTACCTCCCATCATTTCTTGTTAGCAGGGCTCTTCTTTTGATTCCCAGCACACATTTTGATACAGTGATAATGAAAATGACAAATTTGGCTAAACAACCTAGTGTATTAATTAAATCAAACAAATTTAAACTCCATTGAAACTCTAAATCTACTTACTTCCATGGGTGAATGTAGTCATTCTTCTTAGTTTGCATTTCTTGCTAATGTGAAGTTGTTTAATCCCTAAATAATGACACTTTCATATCACCTCAAGCGATGTTGGCTCCTCTCCTCTTTACAATGTCTACATTTCATGCAATGACCATGAAATTATCTTTTTGGTTTTTATTGACGACTATATTTGGTATAAAAACAACACCCATGAAACATTTATAACATGGATTGATTCAATTCCAAGAAACAATGGAGTCCTCCACCTTGATTTGCATTTCTTATTCATAATAATTGGTTGAGTTCCAAAATAAAGAGTTCCTCTGATCATTTCTTGTTAGCAGGGCTCCTCTTTTGTTTCCAAGCACACATTTTGATACATTGATGATGAAAATGACAAATGTGGCTAAACAACCTAGTATATTAATGAAATCAAACAAATTCAAACTCTATTGATACTCTAAATTTACTTACTTCCATCAGTGAAAGGGGTCATTCTTCTTGGTTTGAATTTCATGATAATGTGAAGTTGTTTAATCCCTAAATAATGAGACTTTCATATCACCTCAAGCTAATAAGGCTCCTCTCGTCGTTACAATTTGTATTTTTCATGCAATGACCATGAAATTATCTTTTTGGTCTTTATTGATGACTATATTTCGTAGAAAAACAACACCCATGAAACATTTATAGCATGGATTGATTCAATTCCAAGAAACAATGGAGTCCTCCATCTTGATTTGCATTTCTTATTCATAATAATTGGTTGAGTTCCAAAATATAGAGTTCCTGCTATCATTTCTTGTTAGCAGGGCTCCTCTTTTGTTTCCAAGCACACATTTTGATACAGTGATGATGATAATGACAAATGTGGCTAAACAACCTAGTATATTAATGAAATCAAACAAATTCAAACTCCGTTGATACTCTAAATCTAGTTACTTCCATCGGTGAAAGGAGTCATTCTTCTTGGTTTGCAATTCTTGATAATATGAAGTCGTTTAATCCCTAAATAATGAGACTTTCATACCACCTCAACCTAATTACTCTCCTTTTGTCGTTACAAGGTCTATTTTTCATGCAATGACCATGAAATTATCTTTTTGGTCTTTATTGACGATTATATTTGGTATAAAAACAATACCCATGAAACATTTATAACATGAATTGATTCAATTCCAACAAACAATGGAGTCCTCCATCCTGATTTGCATTTCTTATTCATAATAATTGGTTGAGTTCCAAAATAAAGAGTACCTCCCATCATTTCTTGTTAGCAGGGCTCCTCTTTTGATTCCAAGCACACATTTTGATACAGTGATGATGCAAAATGACAAATGTGGCTAAACAACCTAGTATATTAATTAAATCAAACAAATTTAAACTCCGTTGAGACTCTAAATCTACTAACTTCCATGGGTGAAAGTAGTCATTCTTCTTGGTTTGCATTTCTTGCTAATGAGAAGTTGTTTAATCCCTAAATAATGACACTTTCATATCACCTCAAGCTAATGAGGCTCCTCTCGTCGGTACAAGGTCTATTTTTCATGCTATGACCATGAAATTATCTTTTTGGTCTTTATTGACAACTATATTTGGTATAAAAACAATACCCAAGAATCATTTATAACATGAATTGATTCAATTCCAAGAACCAATGGAGTCCTCCATCTTGATTTGCATATCTTATTCATAATAATTGGTTGAGTTCCAAAATAAAGAGTTCCTCCCATCATTTCTAATTTGCAATGCTCATCTTTTAGTTCCAAGCTCACATTTTGATACATTTATGATGAAATTAACATATCTGGCAAAACAAGCTAGTATATTAATGAAATCAAACAAATTTAAACTCCATTGAAACTCTAAATCTACTTACTTCCATGGGTGAAAGAAGGCATTCTTCTTCGTTTGCATTTCTTGCTATTGTGATGTTATTTAATTCCTATATAATGAGACTTTCATATCACCTCATGCTAATTAGGCTCCACTTATAGTTGCAATGAGTATTTTTCTTGCAATGACCTTGACATTATGTTTTGTATGTTTATTAATGACTATATTCATTATAAAAATATTGCCCATGAAGCATCAATCAGAGAAATTGATTCAATTCCAACAAACAAGAGTCATCCATCTTGATTAGCAAACAAGAGTACCTCCCATCATTTCTTGTTAGCAGGGCTACTTTTTGTTTCCAAGCACACATTTTGATACATTGATGATGAAAATGACAAATGTGGCTAAACAACCTAGTATATTAATGAAATCAAAGAAATTCAAACGCCATTGATACTCTAAATCTACTTATTTCCATCGGTGAAAGGAGACATTCTTCTTGGTTTGCATTTCTTAATAATGTGAAGTTGTTTAATCCCTAAATAATGAGAATTTCATATCACCTCAAGCTAATAAGGTTCCTTACGTCGTTACAAGGTCTATTTTTCATGCAATGACCATGAAATTATCTTTTTGGTCTTTATTGACGATTATATTTGGTATAAAAACAATACCCACAAAACATTTATAACATGAATTGATTCAATTCCAAGAAACAATGGAGTCCTCCATCCTGATTTGCATTTCTTATTCATAATAATTGGTTGAGTTCCAAATTAAAGAGTACCTCGCATCATTTCTTGTTAGCAGGGCTCCTCTTTTGATTCCAAGCACACATTTTGATACATTGACGATGAAAATGACAAATGTGGCTAAAGAACCTAGTATATTAATTAAATCAAACAAATTTAAACTCCATTGAAACTCAAAATCTACTAACTACCATGGGTGAAAGCAGGAATTCTTCTTGGATTGCATTTCTTGCTAATGTGATGTTATTTAATTCCTATATAATGAGATTTTCATATCAGCTCATGCTAATTCGGCTCCTCTTATTGTTACAAGGAGTATTTTTCATGCAATGACCTTGACATTATGTTTTCTATCTTTCGTAACGACTATATACATTATAAAAATATTACCTATGAGCTATCAATCAGATAAATTCATTCAATTCCAACAAACAAGAGTCCTCCATCTTCATTCCCATTTCTTATTAATAATAATTGATTGAGTTCCAAAATAAAGAGTACCTCCCATCATTTCTTGTTAGCAGGGCTCCTCTTTTGTTTCCAAGCACACATTTTGATACATTGAAGAGAAAAATGACAAATGTGGCTAAACAACCTAGTATATTAAGGAAATTAAACAAATTCAAACTCCATTGATACTCTAAATCTACTTACTTCCATCGGTGAAAGTAGTCATTCTTCTTAGTTTGCATTTCTTGATAATGTGAAGTCCTTTAATCCCTAAATAATGAGACTTTCATATCACATCAAGCTAATTAGGCTCCTCTCATCGTTACAAGGTCTATTTTTCATGCAATGACCATGAAATTATCTTTTTCGTCTTTATTGATGATTATATTTGGTATAAAAACAATACCCAGAAAAACATTTATAACATGAATTGATTCAATTCCAAGAAAACAATGGAGTCCTCCATCCTGATTTGCATTTCTTATTCATAATAATTGGTTGAGTTCCAAAATAAAGAGTTCCTCCCATCATTTTTAATTAGCAGTGCTCCTCTTTTGGTTCCAATCGCACATTTTGATACATTGATGATGAAAATGACAAATGTGGCTAAACAACCTAGTATATTAATGAAATCAAACAAATTCAAACTCTATTGATACTCTAAATTTACTTACTTTCATCAGGGAAAGGAGTCATTCTTCTTGGTTTGAATTTCATGATAATGTGAAGTTGTTTAATCCCTAAATAATGAGACTTTTATATCACATCAAGCTAATTAGGCTCCTTTCATCGTTACAAGGTCTATTTTTCATGCAATGACCATGAAATTATCTTTTTGGTCTAAGTTGACGATTATATTTGGTATAAAAACAATACCCACGAAACATTTATAACATGAATTGATTCAATTCCTAGAAATAATGGAGTATTCCATCTTGATTTGTGTTTCTTTTTAATAATAATTGGTTGAGTTCCAAAATAAAGAGTACCTCCCATCATTTGTTGTTAGCAGGGCTCCTCTTTTGATTCCAAGCACACATTTTGATACAGTGACGATGAAAATGACAAATGTGGCTAAACAACGTAGTATATTAATTAAATCAAACAAATTCAAACTCCATTGATACTCTAAATCTACTTACTTCCATCGGTGAAAGTCGTCATTCTTCTTCGTTTGCATTTCTTGAGAATGTGAGGTCGTTTAATCCCTAAAGAATGAGACTTTCATATCACCTCAATCTAATTAGCCTCCTTTGGTCGTTACAAGGCCTATTTTTCATGCAATGACCATCAAATTATCTTTTTGGTATTTATTGACGATTATATTTGGTATAAAAACAATACCCACGAAACATTTATAACATAAATTGATTCAATTCCTAGAAATAATGGAGTCCTCCATCTTGATTTGCGTTTCTTATTTATAATAATTGGTTGAGTTCCAAAATAAAGAGTACCTCCCATCATTTGTTGTTAGCAGGGCTCCTCTTTTGATTCCAAGCACACATTTTGATACAGTGACGATGAAAATGACAAATGTGGCTAAACAACGTAGTATATTAATTAAATCAAACAAATTCAAACTCCATTGATACTCTAAATCTACTTACTTCCATCGGTGAAAGTCGTCATTCTTCTTGGTTTGCATTTCTTGATAATGTGAAGTCGTTTAATCCCTAAATAATGAGACTTTCATATCACCTCAATCTAATTAGCCTCCTTTGGTCGTTACAAGGCCTATTTTTCATGCAATGACCATCAAATTATCTTTCTGGTCTTTATTGACGATTATATTTGGTATAAAAACAATACCCAAACATTTATAACATAAATTGATTCAATTCCTAGAAATAATGGAGTCCTCCATCTTGATTTGCGTTTCTTATTTATAATAATTGGTTGAGTTCCAAAATAAAGAGTACCTCCCATCATTTGTTGTTAGCAGGGCTCCTCTTTTGATTCCAAGCACACATTTTGATACAGTGACGATGAAAATGACAAATGTGGCTAAACAACGTAGTATATTAATTAAATCAAACAAATTCAAACTCCATTGATACTCTAAATCTACTTACTTCCATGGGTGAAAGGAGTCATTCTTCTTGGTTTGAATTTCATGATAATGTGAAGTTGTGTAATCCCTAAATAATGAGACTTTCATATCACATCAAGCTAATTAGGCTCCTCTCATTGTTACAAGGTCTATTTTTCATGCAATGGCCATGAAATTATCTTTTTGGTCTTTATTGACGATTATATTTGGTATAAAACAATACCCACGAAACATTTATATTATGAATTGATTCAATTCCAAGAAACAATGGAGTCCTCCATCCGGATTTGCATTTCTTATTCATAATAATTGGTTGAGTTCCAAAATAAAGAGTACCTCGCATCATTTCTTGTTAGCAGGGCTCCTCTTTTGATTCCAAGCACACATTTTGATACATTGATGATGAAAATGACAAATGTGTCTAAACAACCTAGTATATCAATTAAATAAAACAAATTTAATCTCCATTTAAACTCAAAATCTACTAACTACCATGGGTGAAAGTAGGCATTCTTCTTGGATTGCATTTCTTGCTAATGTGATGTTATTTAATTCCTATATAATGAGACTTTCATATCACCTCACGCTAATTAGGCTCCTCTTATTGTTACAAGGAGTATTTTTCATGCAATGACCTTGATCTTTCTTAACGACTATATTCATTATAAAAATATTACCCATGAGCCATCAATCAGATAAATTCACTCAATTCCAACAAACAAGAGTCCTCCATCTTCATTCTCATTTGTTATTAATAATAATTGGTTGAGTTCCAAAATAAAGAGTACCTCACCTCATTTCTAGTTAGCAGGGCTCCTCTTTTGTTTCCAAGCACACATTTTGATACATTGATGATAAAAATGACAAATGTGGCTAAACAGCCCAGTATATTAATGAAATCAAACAAATTCAAACTCCATTGATACTCTAAATCTACTTACTTCCATCGGTGAAAGTCGTCATTCTTCTTGGTTTGCATTTCTTGATATTGTGAAGTCGTTTAATCCCTAAATAATGAGACTTTCATATCACCTCAATCTAATTAGCCTCCTTTGGTCGTTACAAGGCCTATTTTTCATGCAATGACCATCAAATTATCTTTTTGGTCTTTATTGACGATTATATTTGGTATAAAAACAATACCCACGAAACATTTATAACATAAATTGATTCAATTCCTAGAAATAATTGAGTCCTCCATCTTGATTTGCGTTTCTTATTTATAATAATTGGTTGAGTTCCAAAATAAAGACTACCTCCCATCATTTGTTGTTAGCAGGGCTCCTCTTTTGATTCCAAGCACACATTTTGATACAGTGACGATGAAAATGACAAATGTGGCTAAACAATGTAGTATATTAATTAAATCAAACAAATTCAAACTCCATTGATACTCTAAATCTACTTACTTCCATGGGTGAAAGGAGTCATTCTTCTTGGTTTGAATTTCATGATAATGTGAAGTTGTGTAATCCCTAAATAATGAGACTTTCATATCACATCAAGCTAATTAGGCTCCACTCATTGTTACAAGGTCTATTTTTCATGCAATGGCCATGAAATTATCTTTTTGGTCTTTATTGACGATTATATTTGGTATAAAACAATACCCACGAAACATTTATATTATAAATTGATTCAATTCCAAGAAACAATGGAGTCCTCCATCCGAATTTGCATTTCTTATTCATAATAATTGGTTGAGTTCCAAAATAAAGAGTACCTCGCATCATTTCTTGTTAGCAGGGCTCCTCTTTTGATTCCAAGCACACATTTTGATACATTGATGATGAAAATGACAAATGTGCCTAAACAACCTAGTATATCAGTTAAATAAAACAAATTTAATCTCCATTTAAACTCAAAATCTACTTACTTCCATGGGTGAAAAGAGTCATTCTTCTTGGATTGCATTTCTTGCTAATGTGAAGTTGTTTAATCCCTAGATAATGAGACTTTCATATCACTATAAGCTAATTAGGCTCCTCTCATCGTTACAAGGTCTATTTTTCAGGCAACGACCATGAAATTATCTTTTTGGTCTTTATTGATGACTATATTTGGTATAAAAACAATAGCCATGAAACATTTATAACATGAATTGATTCAATTCCTAGAAATAATGGAGTCCACCATCTTGATTTGCGTTTCTTATTTATAATAATTGGTTGAGTTCGAAAATAAAGAGTACCTCCCATCATTTGTTGTTAGCAGGGCTCCTCTTTTGATTCCAAGCACACATTTTGATACAGTGATGATGAAAATGACAAATGTGGCTAAACAACCTAGTATATTCATTAAATCAAACAAATTCAAACTCCATTGATACTCTAAATCTACTTAGTTCCATGGGTGAAAGTAGTCATTCTTCTTGGTTTGCATTTCTCGCTAATGTGAAGTTGTTTAATCCCTAAATAATGAGACTTTCATATCACTATTAGCTAATTAGGCTCCTCTCCTCGTTACAAGGTCTATTTTTAAGGCAACGACCATGAAATTATATTTTTGGTCTTTATTGATGACTATATTTGGTATTAAAACAATATCCATGAAACATTTATAACATGAATTGATTCAATTCCTAGAAATAATGGAGTCCTCCATCTTGATTTGCGTTTCTTATTTATAATAATTTGTTGAGTTCCAAAATAAAGTGTACCTCCCATCATTTGTTGTTAGTAGGGCTGCTCTTTTGATTCCAAGCACACATTTTGATACAGTGATGATGAAAATGACAAATGTGGCTAAACAACCTAGTGTATTAATTAAATCAAACAAATTCAAACTCCATTGATACTCTAAATCTACTTACTTCCATGGGTGAAAGTAGTTATTCTTCTTGGTTTGCATTTCTTGCTAATGTGAAGTTGTTTAATCCCTAAATAATGACACTTTCATATCACCTCAAGCTAATTAGGCTCCTTTCCTCATTACAAGGTCTATTTTTCAGGCAACGACCATGAAATTATCTTTTTGGTCTTTATTAATGACTGTATTTGGTATAAAAACAATAGCCATGAAATATTTATAACATGAATTGATTCAATTCCTAGAAATAATGGAGTCCACCATCTTGATTTGCCTTTGTTATTTTTAATAATTGGTTGAGTTCCAAAATAAAGAGTACCTCCCATCATTTGTTGTTAGCAGGGCTCCTCTTTTGATTCCAAGCACACATTTTGATACAGTGATGATGAAAATGACAAATGTGGCTAAACAACCTAGTATATTAATTAAATCAAACAAATTCAAACTCCTTTGATACTCTAAATCTACTTACTTCCATGGGTGAAAGTAGTCATTCTTCTTGGATTGCATTTCTCGCTAATGTGAAGTTGTTTAATCCCTAAATAATGAGACTTTCATATCACTATAAGCTAATTCGGCTCCTCTCATTGTTACAAGGTCTATTTTTCAGGCAACGACCATGAAATTATCTTTTTGGTCTATTAATGACTGTATTTGGTATAAAAACAATAGCCATGAAATATTTATAACATGAATTGATTCAATTCCTAGAAATAATGGAGTCCACCATCTTGATTTGCCTTTGTTATTTTTAATAATTGGTTGAGTTCCAAAATAAAGAGTACCTCCCATCATTTGTTGTTAGCAGGGCTCCTCTTTTGATTCCAAGCACACATTTTGATACAGTGATGATGAAAATGACAAATGTGGCTAAACAACCTAGTATATTAATTAAATCAAACAAATTCAAACTCCTTTGATACTCTAAATCTACTTACTTCCATGGGTGAAAGTAGTCATTCTTCTTGGTTTGCATTTCTTGCTAATGCGAAGTTGTTTAATCCCTAAATAATGTCACTTTCATATCAGCTCAAGCTAATTAGGCTCCTCTCGTCGTTACAATGTCTATTTTTCAAGCAATGACCATGAAATTATCCTTTTGGTCTTTATTGGCGACTATATTTGGCATAAAAACAACATCCATGAAACATTTATAACATCGATTGATTCAATTCCAAGAAACAATGGAGTCCACCATCTTGATTTGCATTTCTTATTCGTAATAATTGGTTGAGTTCTAAAATAAAGAGTACCTCCCATCATTTCTTATTAGCAGGGCTACTCTTTTGTTTCCAAGCACACATTTTCTTACATTGATGATGAAAATGAGAATTGTGGCTAAACAACCTAGTATATTAATGAAATCAAACAAATTCAAACTCCATTGATACATTAAATCTACTTACTTCCATGGGTGAAAAGAGTCATTCTTCTTGGATTGCATTTCTTGCTAATGTGAAGTTGTTTAATCCCTAGATAATGAGACTTTCATATCACTATAAGCTAATTAGGCTCCTCTCATCGTTACAAGGTCTATTTTTCAGGCAACGACCATGAAATTATCTTTTTGGTCTTTATTGATGACTATATTTGGTATAAAAACAATAGCCATGAAACATTTATAACATGAATTGATTCAATCCTTAGAAATAATGGAGTCCACCATCTTGATTTGCGTTTCTTATTTATAATAATTGGTTGAGTTCGAAAATAAAGAGTACCTCCCATCATTTGTTGTTAGCAGGGCTCCTCTTTTGATTCCAAGCACACATTTTGATACAGTGATGATGAAAATGACAAATGTGGCTAAACAACCTAGTATATTAATTAAATCAAACAAATTCAAACTCCATTGATACTCTAAATCTACTTACTTCCATGGGTGAAAGTAGTCATTCTTCTTGGTTTGCATTTCTCGCTAATGTGAAGTTGTTTAATCCCTAAATAATGAGACTTTCATATCACTATTAGCTAATTAGGCTCCTCTCATCGTTACAAGGTCTATTTTTAAGGCAACGACCATGAAATTATATTTTTGGTCTTTATTGATGACTATATTTGGTATTAAAACAATAGCCATGAAACATTTATAACATGAATTGATTCAATTCCTAGAAATAATGGAGTCCTCCATCTTGATTTGCGTTTCTTATTTATAATAATTTGTTGAGTTCCAAAATAAAGTGTACCTCCCATCATTTGTTGTTAGCAGCGCTCCTTTTTTTTATTCTAAGCTCACATTTTGATACAGTCGTGATGAAAATGACATATGTGGCTAAACAACCTAGTATATTAATTAAATCAAACAAATTCAAACTCCATTGATACTCTAAATCTACTTACTTCCATGGGTGAAAGCAGTCATTCTTCTTGGTTTGCATTTCTTGCTAATGTGAAGTTGTTTAATCCCTAAATAATGAGACTTTCATATCACTATAAGCTAATTCGGCTCCTCTCATTGTTACAAGGTCTATTTTTCAGGCAACGACCATGAAATTATCTTTTTGGTCTTTTTTGATGACTATATTTGGTATAAAAACAATAGCCATGAAACATTTATAACATGAATTGATTCAATTCTTAGAAATAATAGAGTCCTCCATCTTGATTTCTATTTTTTATTTATAATAATTTGTTGAGTTCCAAAATAAAGTGTACCTCCCATCATTTGTTGTTAGCAGCGCTCCTTTTTTTTATTCTAAGCTCACATTTTGATACAGTCGTGATGAAAATGACATATGTGGCTAAACAACCTAGTATATTAATTAAATCAAACAAATTCAAACTCCATTGATACTCTAAATCTACTTACTTCCATGGGTGAAAGCAGTCATTCTTCTTGGTTTGCATTTCTTGCTAATGTGAAGTTGTTTAATCCCTAAATAATGACACTTTCATATCAGCTCAAGCTAATTAGGCTCCTCTCGTCATTACAATGTCTATTTTTCAGGCAATGACCATGAAATTATCCTTTTGGTCTTTATTCGCGACTATATTTGGCATAAAAACAACACCCATGAAACATTTATAACATGGATTGATTCAATTCCAAGAAACAATGGAGTCCACCATCTTGATTTGCATTTCTTATTCATAATAATTGGTTGAGTTCTAAAATAAAGAGTACCTCCCATCATTTCTTGTTAGCAGGGCTACTCTTTTGTTTCCAAGCACACATTTTGATACATTGATCATGAAAATGACAATTGTGGCTAAACAACCGAGTATATTAATGAAATCAAACAAATTCAAACTCCATTGATCCATTAAATCTACTTACTTCCATGGGTGAAAGGAGTCATTCTACTTGGTTTGCATTTCTTGCTAATGTGAAGTTGTTTAATCCCTAAATAATGAGACTTTCATATCACCGCAAGCTAATTAGCTTCCTCTCCTCGTTACAAGGTCTATTTTTCAGTCAAGGACCATGAAATTATCTTTTTGGTCTTTATTGATTATTATATTTGGTATAAAAACAATAGCCATGAAACATTTATAACATGAATTGATTCAATTCCTAGAAATAATGGAGTCCTCCATCTTGATTTGCGTTTCTTATTTATAATAAATGGTTGAGTTGCAAAATAAGGAGTACCTCCCATCATTTGTTGTTAGTAGGCGCTCCTTTTTTTTATTCTAAGCACACATTTTGATACAGTCATGATGAAAATGACAATTGTGGCTAAACAACCTAGTATATTAATGAAATCAAATAAATTCAAACTCCATTGATACATTAAATCTACGTACTTCCATGGGTGAAAGGAGTCATTCTTCTTCGTTTGCATTTCTTGCTAATGTGAAGTTGTTTAATCCCTAAATAATGAGACTTTCATATCACCACAAGCTAATTAGCTTCCTCTCGCCGTTACAAGGTCTATTTTTCAGGCAACGACCATGAAATTATCTTTTTGGTCTTTATTGATGATTATATTTGGTATAAAAACAATAGCCGTGAAACATTTATAACATGAATTGATTCAATTCCTAGAAATAATGGAGTCCTCCATCTTGATTTGCGTTTCTTATTT
The DNA here is from genome assembly GCA_037897445.1 of Ceriops zippeliana. Taxonomy (NCBI): domain Eukaryota; kingdom Viridiplantae; phylum Streptophyta; class Magnoliopsida; order Malpighiales; family Rhizophoraceae; genus Ceriops; species Ceriops zippeliana. Next base: position 12,940 of record JBAPLH010000588.1, read on the forward strand.
ATAATAATTGGTTGACTTGCAAAATAAAGAGTACCTCCCATCATTTCTTGTTAGCAGGGCTACTCTTTTGTTTCCAAGCACACATTTTGATACATTGATGATGAAAATAACAATTGTGGCTAAACAACCTAGTATATTAATGAAATCAAACAAATTCAAACTCCATTGATACATTAAATCTACTTACTTCCATGGGTGAAAGGAGTCATTCTTCTTGGTTTGCATTTCTTGCTAATGTGAAGTTGTTTAATCCCTAAATAATGAGACTTTCATATCACCGCAAGCTAATTAGCTTCCTCTCTTCGTTACAAGGTCTATTTTTCAGTCAAGGACCATGAAATTATCTTTTTGGTCTTTATTGATTATTATATTTGGTATAAAAACAATAGCCATGAAACATTTATAACAAGAATTGATTCAATTCCTAGAAATAATGGAGTCCTCCATCTTGATTTGCGTTTCTTATTTATAATAATTGGTTGAGTTGCAAAATAAAGAGTACCTCCCATCATTTGTTGTTAGCAGGGCTCCTTTTTTTATTCCAAGCACACATTTTGATACAGTCATAATGAAAATGACAAATGTGCCTAACAACCTAGTATATTAATTAAATCAAACAAATTCAAACTCCATTGATACTTTAAATCTACTTACTTCCATGGGTGAAAGTAGTCATTCTTCTTGGTTTGCATTTCTTGCTAATGTGAAGTTGATTAATCCCTAAATAATGACACTTTCATATCACCTCAAGCTAATTAGGGTCCTCTCGTCGTTACAATGTCTAATTTTCAGGCAATGACCATGAAATTATACTTTTGGTCTTTATTGATGACCATATTTGGCATAAAAACAACACCCATGAAACATTTATTACATGGATTGATTCAATTCCGAGAAACAATGGAGTCCACCATCTTGATTTGCATTTCTTATTCATAATAATTGGTTGAGTTCTAAAATAAAGAGTACCTCCCATCATTTCCTGTTAGCAGGGCTACTGTTTTGTTTCCAAGCACACATTTTGATACATTGATGATGAAAATGACAATTGTGGCTAAACAACCTAGTATATTAATGAAATCAAACAAATTCAAACTCCATTGATACATTAAATCTACTTACTTCCATGGGTGAAAGGAGTCATTCTTCTTGGTTTGCATTTCTTACTAATGTGAAATTGTTTAATCCCTAAATAATGAGACTTTAAGCTAATTAGGCTCCTCTCGTCGTTACAAGGTCTATTTTTCACGCAACGACCATGAAATTATCTTTTTGGTCTTTATTAATGACTATATTTGGTATAAAAACAATAGCCATGAAACATTTATAACATGAATTGATTCAATTCCTAGAAATAATGGAGTCCTCCATCTTGATTTGCGTTTCTTATTTATAATAATTGGTTGAGTTCCAAAATAAAGAGTACCTCCCATCATTTGTTGTTAGGAGGGCTCTTCTTTTGTTTCCAAGCACACTTTTTGATACAGTGATGATGAAAATGACAAATGTGGCTAAACAACCTAGTGTATTAATTAAATCAAACAAATTCAAACTCCATTGATACTCTAAATCTACTTACTTCCATGGGTGAAAGTAGTTATTCTTCTTGGTTTACATTTCTTGCTAATGTGAAGTTGTTTAATCCCTAAATAATGACACTTTAATATCACCTCAAGCTAATTAGGCTCCTCTCCTCATTACAAGGTCTATTTTTCAGGCAACGACCATGAAATTATCTTTTTGGTCTTTATTGATGACTATATTTGGTATAAAAACAATAGCCATGAAACATTTATAACATGAATTGATTCAATTCCTAGAAATAATGGAGTCCTCCATCTTGATTTGCGTTTCTTATTTATAATAATTGGTTGAGTTCCAAAATAAAGAGTACCTCCCATCATTTGTTGTTAGCAGGGCTCCTCTTTTGATTCCAAGCACACATTTTGATACAGTGATGATGAAAATGACAAATGTGGCTAAACAACCTAGTGTATTAATTAAATCAAACAAATTCAAACTCCATTGATACTCTAAATCTACTTACTTCTATGGGTGAAAGTAGTCATTCTTCTTGGTTTGCATTTCTTGCTAATGTGAAGTTGTTTAATCCCTAAATAATGAGACTTTCATATCACTATAAGCTAATTAGGCTCCTCTCATCATTACAAGGTCTATTTTTCAGGCAACGACCATGAAATTATCTTTTTTTTCTTTATTAATGACTCTATTTGGTATAAAAACAATAGCCATGAAACATTTATAACATGAATTGATTCAATTCCTAGAAATAATGGAGTCCTCCATCTTGATTTGCGTTTCTTATTTATAATAATTGGTTGAGTTCCAAAATAAAGAGTACCTCCCATCATTTGTTGTTAGCAGGACTCCTCTTTTGATTCCAAGCACACATTTTGATACAGTGATGATGAAAATGACAAATGTGGCTAAACAACCTAGTGTATTAATTAAATCAAACAAATTCAAACTCCATTGATACTCTAAATCTACTTACTTCCATGGGTGAAAGTAGTCATTCTTCTTGGTTTGCATTTCTCGCTAATGTGAAGTTGTTTAATCCCTAAATAATGAGACTTTCATATCACTATAAGCTAATTAGGCTCCTCTCATCATTACAAGGTCTATTTTTCAGGCAACGACCATGAAATTATCTTTTTGGTCTTTATTGATGACTATATTTGGTATAAAAACAATAGCCATGAAACATTTATAACATGAATTGATTCAATTCCTAGAAATAATGGAGTCCTCCATCTTGATTTGCGTTTCTTATTTATAATAATTTGTTGAGTTCCAAAATAAAGTGTACCTCCCATCATTTGTTGTTAGTAGGGCTCCTTTTTTGATTCCAAGCACACATTTTGATACAGTGATGATGAAAATGACAAATGTGGCTAAACAACCTAGTATATTAATTAAATCAAACAAATTCAAACTCCATTGATACTCTAAATCTACTTACTTCCATGGGTGAAAGTAGTCATTCTTCTTGGTTTGCATTTCTCGCTAATGTGAAGTTGTTTAATCCCTAAATAATGAGACTTTCATATCACTATAAGCTAATTAGGCTCCTCTCATCGTTACAAGGTCTATTTTTAAGGCAACGACCATGAAATTATATTTTTGGTCTTTATTGATGACTATATTTGGTATTAAAACAATAGCCATGAAACATTTATAACATGAATTGATTCAATTCCTAGAAATAATGGAGTCCACCATCTTGATTTGCGTTTCTTATTTATAATAATTGGTTGAGTTCCAAAATAAAGAGTACCTCCCATCATTTGTTGTTAGCAGGGCTCCTCTTTTGATTCCAAGCACACATTTTGATACAGTGATGATGAAAATGACAAATGTGGCTAAACAACCTAGTATATTAATTAAATCAAACAAATTCAAACTCCATTGATACTCTAAATCTACTTACTTCCATGGGTGAAAGTAGTCATTCTTCTTGGTTTGCATTTCTCGCTAATGTGAAGTTGTTTAATCCCTAAATAATGAGACTTTCATATCACTATAAGCTAATTAGGCTCCTCTCATCGTTACAAGGTCTATTTTTAAGGCAACGACCATGAAATTATCTTTTTGGTCTTTATTGATGACTATATTTGGTATAAAAACAATAGCCATGAAACATTTATAACATGAATTGATTCAATTCCTAGAAATAATGGAGTCCACCATCTTGATTTGCGTTTGTTATTTATAATAATTGGTTGAGTTCCAAAATAAAGAGTACCTCCCATCATTTGTTGTTAGCAGGGCTCCTCTTTTGATTCCAAGCACACATTTTGATACAGTGATGATGAAAATGACAAATGTGGCTAAACAACCTAGTATATTAATTAAATCAAAACAAATTCAAACTCCATTGATACTCTAAATCTACTTACTTCCATGGGTGAAAGTAGTCATTCTTCTTGGTTTGCATTTCTTGCTAATGTGAAGTTGTTTAATCCCTAAATAATGAGACTTTCATATCACTATAAGCTAATTCGGCTCCTCTCATCGTTACAAGGTCTATTTTTCAGGCAACGACCATGAAATTATCTTTTTGGTCTTTTTTGATGACTATATTTGGTATAAAAACAATAGCCATGAAACATTTATAACATGAATTGATTCAATTCTTAGAAATAATAGAGTCCTCCATCTTGATTTCCATTTCTTATTTATAATAATTTGTTGAGATCCAAAATAAAGTGTACCTCCCATCATTTGTTGTTAGTAGGGCTCCTTTTTTGATTCTAAGCTCACATTTTGATACAGTCGTGATGAAAATGACAAATGTGGCTAAACAACCTAGTATATTAATTAAATCAAACAAATTCAAACTCCATTGATACTCTAAATCTACTTACTTCCATGGGTGAAAGTAGTCATTCTTCTTGGTTTGCATTTCTTGCTAATGTGAAGTTGTTTAATCCCTAAATAATGTCACTTTCATATCAGCTCAAGCTAATTAGGCTCCTCTCGTCGTTACAATGTCTATTTTTCAAGCAATGACCATGAAATTATCCTTTTGGTCTTTATTGGCGACTATATTTGGATAAAAAAACAACATCCATGAAACATTTATAACATGGATTGATTCAATTCCAAGAAACAATGGAGTCCACCATCTTGATTTGCATTTTTCTTATTTATAATAATTGGTTGAGTTTCTAAAAATAAAGAGTACCTCCCATCATTTCTTGTTAGCAGGGCTACTCTTTTGTGATTCCAAGCACACATTTTGATACATTGATGATGAAAATGACAATTGTGGCTAAACAACCTAGTATAATAATGAAATGAAACAAATTCAAACTCCATTGATACATTAAATCTACTTACTTCCATGGGTGAAAGGAGTCATTCTTCTTGGTTTGCATTTCTTGCTAATGTGAAGTTGTTTAATCCCTAAATAATGAGACTTTCATATCACTGTAAGCTAATTAGGCTCCTCTCATCGTTACAAGGTCTATTTTTTTCAGGCAACGACCATGAAATTATCTTTTTGGTCTTTATTGATGACTATATTTGGTATAAAAACAATAGCCATGAAACATTTATAACATGAATTGATTCAATTCCTAGAAATAATGGAGTCCTCCATCTTGATTTGCGTTTCTTATTTATAATAATTGGTTGAGTTCCAAAATAAAGAGTACCTCCCATCATTTGTTGTTAGCAGGGCTCCTCTTTTTGATTCCAAGCACACATTTTGATACAGTGATGATGAAAATGACAAATGTGGCTAAACAACCTAGTATATTAATTAAATCAAACAAATTCAAACTCCATTGATACTCTAAATCTACTTACTTCCATGGGTGAAAGTAGTCATTCTTCTTGGTTTGCATTTCTCGCTAATGTGAAGTTGTTTAATCCCTAAATAATGAGACTTTCATATCACTATAAGCTAATTAGGCTCCTCTCATCGTTACAAGGTCTATTTTTAAGGCAACGACCATGAAATTATATTTTTGGTCTTTATTGATGACTATATTTGGTATTAAAACAATAGCCATGAAACATTTATAACATGAATTGATTCAATTCCTAGAAATAATGGAGTCCTCCATCTTGATTTGCGTTTCTTATTTATAATAATTTGTTGAGTTCCAAAATAAAGTGTACCTCCCATCATTTGTTGTTAGTAGGGCTGCTCTTTTGATTCCAAGCACACATTTTGATACAGTGATGATGAAAATGACAAATGTGGCTAAACAACCTAGTATATTAATTAAATCAAACAAATTCAAACTCCATTGATACTCTAAATCTACTTACTTCCATGGGTGAAAGTAGTCATTCTTCTTGGTTTGCATTTCTCCTAATGTGAAGTTGTTTAATCCCTAAATAATGAGACTTTCATATCACTATAAGCTAATTAGGCTCCTCTCATCGTTACAAGGTCTATTTTTAAGGCAACGACCATGAAATTATATTTTTGGTCTTTATTGATGACTATATTTGGTATTAAAACAATAGCCATGAAACATTTATAACATGAATTGATTCAATTCCTAGAAATAATGGAGTCCACCATCTTGATTTGCCTTTGTTATTTATAATAATTGGTTGAGTTCCAAAATAAAGAGTACCTCCCATCATTTGTTGTTAGCAGGGCTCCTCTTTTGATTCCAAGCACACATTTTGATACAGTGATGATGAAAATGACAAATGTGGCTAAACAACCTAGTATATTAATTAAATCAAACAAATTCAAACTCCTTTGATACTCTAAATCTACTTACTTCTATGGGTGAAAGTAGTCATTCTTCTTGGTTTGCATTTCTTGCTAATGTGAAGTTGTTTAATCCCTAAATAATGAGACTTTCATATCACTATAAGCTAATTAGGCTCCTCTCATCGTTACAAGGTCTATTTTTCAGGCAACGACCATGAAATTATCTTTTTGGTCTTTATTGATGACTATATTTGGTATAAAAACAATAGCCATGAAACATTTATAACATGAATTGATTCAATTCTTAGAAATAATAGAGTCCTCCATCTTGATTTGCATTTTTTATTTATAATAATTTGTTGAGTTCCAAAATAAAGAGTACCTCCCATCATTTGTTGTTAGCAGGGCTCCTTTTTTTATTCTAAGCTCACATTTTGATACAGTCGTGATGAAAATGACAAATGTGGCTAAACAACCTAGTATATTAATTAAATCAAACAAATTCAAACTCCATTGATACTCTAAATCTACTTACTTCCATGGGTGAAAGTAGTCATTCTTCTTGGTTTGCATTTCTTGCTAATGTGAAGTTGTTTAATCCCTAAATAATGAGACTTTCATATCAGCTCAAGCTAATTAGGCTCCTCTCGTCGTTACAATGTCTATTTTTCAGGCAATGACCATGAAATTATCCTTTTGGTCTTTATTGGCGACTATATTTGGCATAAAAACAACACCCATGAAACATTTATAACATGGATTGATTCAATTCCAAGAAACAATGGAGTCCACCATCTTGATTTGCATTTTCTTATTCATAATAATTGGTTGAGTTCTAAAATAAAGAGTACCTCCCATCATTTCTTGTTAGCAGGGCTACTCTTTTGTTTCCAAGCACACATTTTGATACATTGATGATGAAAATGACAATTGTGGCTAAACAACCTAGTATATTAATGAAATCAAACAAATTCAAACTCCATTGATCCATTAAATCTACTTACTTCCATGGGTGAAAGGAGTCATTCTTCTTGGTTTGCATTTCTTGCTAATGTGAAGTTGTTTAATCCCTAAATAATGAGACTTTCATATCACCGCAAGCTAATTAGGCTCCTCTCTTCGTTACAAGGTCTATTTTTCAGGTCAAGGACCATGAAATTATCTTTTTGGTCTTTATTGATTATTATATTTGGTATAAAAAACAATAGCCATGAAACATTTATAACATGAAATTGATTCAATTCCTAGAAATAATGGAGTCCTCCATCTTGATTTGCGTTTCTTATTTATTATAATAATTGGTTGAGTTGCAAAATAAAGAGTACCTCCCATCATTTGTTGTTAGTAGGGCTCCTTTTTTTGATTCCAAGCACACATTTTGATACAGTGATGATGAAAATGACAAATTGTGGCTAAACAACCTAGTATATTAATTAAATCAAACAAATTCAAACTCCATTGATACTCTAAATCTACTTACTTCCATGGGTGAAAGTAGTCATTCTTCTTGGTTTGCATTTCTTGCTAATGTGAAGTTGTTTAATCCCTAAATAATGAGACTTTTCATATCACTACAAGCTAATTAGGCTTCCTCTCGCCGTTACAAGGTCTATTTTTCAGGCAACGACCATGAAATTATCTTTTTGGTCTTTATTGATGATTATATTTGGTATAAAAACAATAGCCATGAAACATTTATAACATGAATTGATTCAATTCCTAGAAATAATGGAGTCCTCCATCTTGATTTGCGTTTTTCTTATTTATAATAATTGGTTGAGTTTGCAAAATAAAGAGTACCTCCCATCATTTGTTGTTAGCAGGGCTACTCTTTTTGTTTCCAAGCACACATTTTGATACATTGATGATGAAAAATAACAAATGTGGCTAAACAACCTAGTATATTTAATGAAATCAAACAAATTCAAACTCCATTGATACTCTAAATCTACTTACTTCCATGGGTGAAAGTAGTCATTCTTCTTGGTTTGCATTTCTTGCTAATGTGAAGTTGTTTAATCCCTAAATAATGATACTTTAATATCACCTATAAGCTAATTAGGCTCCTCTCTCATCGCGTTACAAGGTCTATATTTTTCAGGCAACGACCATGAAATTATCTTTTTGGTCTTTATTGATGATTATATTTGGTATAAAAACAATAGCCATGAAACATTTATAACATGAATTGATTCAATTCCTAGAAATAATGGAGTCCTCCATCTTGATTTGCGTTTCTTATTTATAATAATTGGTTGAGTTCCAAAATAAAGAGTACCTCCCATCATTTGTTGTTAGCAGGGCTCCTTTTTTTATTCCAAGCACACATTTTGATACAGTCATGATGAAAATGACAAATGTGGCTAAACAACCTAGTATATTAATTAATTAAATCAAACAAATTCAAACTCCATTGATACTCTAAATCTACTTACTTCCATGGGTGAAAGTAGTCATTCTTTTTGGTTTGCATTTCTTGCTAATGTGAAGTTGTTTAATCCCTAAATAATGACACTTTCATATCACCTCAAGCTAATTAGGCTCCCTCTCGTCGTTACAATGTCTATTTTTCGGGCAATGACCATGAAATTATACTTTTGGTCTTTATTGATGACTATATTTGGCATAAAAAACAACACCCATGAAACATTTATAACATGGATTGATTCAATTCCAAGAAACAATGGAGTCCACCATCTTGATTTGCATTTCTTATTCATAATAATTTGGTTGAGTTCTAAAATAAAGAGTACCTCCCATCATTTCTTGTTAGCAGGGCTACTGTTTTGTTTCCAAGCACACATTTTGATACATTGATGATGAAAATGACAATTGTGGCTAAACAACCTAGTATATTAATGAAATCAAACAAATTCAAACTCCATTGATACATTAAATCTACTTACTTCCATGGGTGAAAGGAGTCATTCTTCTTGGTTTGCATTTCTTGCTAATGTGAAATTGTTTAATCCCTAAATAATGAGACTTTCATATCACCGTAAGCTAATTAGGCTCCTCTCGTCGTTACAAGGTCTATTTTTCAGGCAACGACCATGAAATTATCTTTTTGGTCTTTATTAATGACTATATTTGGTATAAAAACAATAGCCATGAAACATTTATAACATGAATTGATTCAATTCCTAGAAATAATGGAGTCCTCCATCTTGATTTGCGTTTCTTATTTATAATAATTGGTTGAGTTCCAAAATAAAGAGTACCTCCCATCATTTGTTGTTAGGAGGGCTCTTCTTTTGTTTCCAAGCACACTTTTTGATACAGTGATGATGAAAATGACAAATGTGGCTAAACAACCTAGTGTATTAATTAAATCAAACAAATTCAAACTCCATTGATACTCTAAATCTACTTACTTCCATGGGTGAAAGTAGTCATTCTTCTTGGTTTGCATTTCTTGCTAATGTGAAGTTGTTTAATCCCTAAATAATGACACTTTCATATCACCTCAAGCTAATTAGGCTCCTCTCGTCGTTACAAGGTCTATATTTTTCAGGCAACGACCATGAAATTATCTTTTTTTGGTCTTTATTGATGACTATATTTGGTATAAAAACAATAGCCATGAAACATTTATAACATGAATTGATTCAATTCCTAGAAATAATGGAGTCCTCCATCTTGATTTGCGTTTCTTATTTATAATAATTGGTTGAGTTCCAAAATAAAGAGTACCTCCCATCATTTGTTGTTAGCAGGGCTCCTCTTTTGATTCCAAGCACACATTTTGATACAGTGATGATGAAAATGACAAATGTGGCTAAACAACCTAGTATATTAATTAAATCAAACAAATTCAAACTCCATTGATACTCTAAATCTACTTACTTCTATGGGTGAAAGTAGTCATTCTTCTTGGTTTGCATTTCTTGCTAATGTGAAGTTGTTTAATCCCTAAATAATGAGACTTTCATATCACTATAAGCTAATTAGGCTCCTCTCATCGTTACAAGGTCTATTTTTCAGGCAACGACCATGAAATTATCTTTTTGGTCTTTATTGATGACTATATTTGGTATAAAAACAATAGCCATGAAACATTTATAACATGAATTGATTCAATTCCTAGAAATAATGGAGTCCTCCATCTTGATTTGCGTTTCTTATTTATAATAATTTGTTGAGTTCCAAAATAAGGTGTACCTCCCATCATTTGTTGTTAGCAGGGCTCCTTTTTTGATTCTAAGCACCCATTTTGATACAGTCATGATGAAAATGACAAACGTGGCTAAACAGCCTAGTATATTAATTAAATCAAACAAATTCAAACTCCATTGATACTCTAAATCTACTTACATCCATGGGTGAAAGTAGTCATTCTTCTTGGTTTGCATTTCTTGCTAATGTGAAGTTGTTTAATCCCTAAATAATGAGACTTTCATATCACTATAAGCTAATTAGGCTCCTCTCATCGTTACAAGGTCTATTTTTCAGGCAACGACCATGAAATTATCTTTTTGGTCTTTATTGATGACTATATTTGGTATAAAAACAATAGCCATGAAACATTTATAACATGAATTGATTCAATTCCTAGAAATAATGGAGTCCTCCATCTTGATTTGCGTTTCTTATTTATAATAATTGGTTGAGTTCCAAAATAAAGAGTACCTCCCATCATTTGTTGTTAGCAGGGCTCCTTTTTTGATTCCAAGCACACATTTTGATACAGTCATGATGAAAATGACAAATGTGGCTAAACAACCTAGTATATTAATTAAATCAAACAAATTCAAACTCCATTGATACTCTAAATCTACTTACTTCCATGGGTGAAAGTAGTCATTCTTCTTGGTTTGCATTTCTTGCTAATGTGAAGTTGTTTAATCCCTAAATAATGACACTTTCATATCACCTCAAGCTAATTAGGCTCCTCTCGTCGTTACAATGTCTATTTTTCAGGCAATGACCATGAAATTATCTTTTTGGTCTTTATTGGATGACTATATATTTGGTATAAAAACAACAGCCATGAAACATTTATAACATGGATTGATTCAATTCCAAGAAACAATGGAGTCCACCATCTTGATTTGCATTTCTTATTTTATAATAAATTGGTTGAGTTCCAAAATAAAGAGTACCTCCCATCATTTGTTTGTTAGCAGGGCTCCTCTTTTTGATTCCAAGCACACATTTTGATACAGTGATGATGAAAATGACAAATGTGGCTAAACAACCTAGTATATTAATTAAATCAAACAAATTCAAACTCCATTGATACTCTAAATCTACTTACTTCCATGGGGTGAAAGTAGTCATTCTTCTTGGTTTGCATTTCTTGCTAATGTGAAGTTGTTTAATCCCTAAATAATGAGACTTTCATATCACTATAAGCTAATTAGGCTCCTCTCTCATCGTTACAAGGTCTATTTTTCAGGCAACGACCATGAAATTATCTTTTTGGTCTTTATTGATGACTATATTTGGTATAAAAACAATAGCCATGAAACATTTATAACATGAATTGATTCAATTCCTAGAAATAATGGAGTCCTCCATCTTGATTTGCGTTTCTTATTTATAATAATTGGTTGAGTTCCAAAATAAAGAGTACCTCCCATCATTTGTTGTTAGCAGGGCTCCTCTTTTGATTCCAAGCACACATTTTGATACAGTGATGATGAAAATGACAAATGTGGCTAAACAACCTAGTATATTAATTAAATCAAACAAATTCAAACTCCATTGATACTCTAAATCTACTTACTTCCATGGGTGAAAGTAGTCATTCTTGTTGGTTTGCATTTCTTGCTAATGTGAAGTTGTTTAATCCCTAAATAATGAGACTTTCATATCACTATAAGCTAATTAGGCTCCTCTCATCGTTACAAGGTCTATTTTTAAGGCAACGACCATGAAATTATATTTTTGGTCTTTATTGATGACTATATTTGGTATTAAAACAATAGCCATGAAACATTTATAACATGAATTGATTCAATTCCTAGAAATAATGGAGTCCTCCATCTTGATTTGCGTTTCTTATTTATAATAATTTTGTTGAGTTCCAAAATAAAGAGTACCTCCCATCATTTGTTGTTAGCAGGGCTCTCTTTTTTGATTCCAAGCACACATTTTGATACAGTGATGATGAAAATGACAAATGTGGCTAAACAACCTAGTTTATTAATTAAATCAAACAAATTCAAACTCCATTGATACTCTAAATCTACTTACTTCCATGGGTGAAAGTAGTCATTCTTCTTGGTTTGCATTTCTTGCTAATGTGAAGTTGTTTAATCCCTAAATAATGAGACTTTCATATCACTATAAGCTAATTAGGCTCCTCTCATCGTTACAAGGTCTATTTTTAAGGCAACGACCATGAAATTATATTTTTGGTCTTTATTGATGACTATATTTGGTATAAAAAAACAATAGCCATGAAACATTTATAAACATGAATTGATTCAATTCCTAGAAATAATGGAGTCCTCCATCTTGATTTGCGTTTCTTATTTATAATAATTTGTTGAGTTCCAAAATAAAGAGTACCTCCCATCATTTGTTGTTAGCAGGGCTCCTCTTTTGATTCCAAGCACACATTTTGATACAGTGATGATGAAAATGACAAATGTGGCTAAAACAACCTAGTGTATTAATTAAATCAAACAAATTCAAACTCCATTGATACTCTAAATCTACTTACTTCCATGGGTGAAAGTAGTCATTCTTCTTGGTTTGCATTTCTTGCTAATGTGAAGTTGTTTAATCCCTAAATAATGAGACTTTCATATCACTATCAAGCTAATTAGGCTCCTCTCATCGTTACAAGGTCTATTTTTTTTCAGGCAACGACCATGAAATTATCTTTTTGGTCTTTATTGATGACTATATTTGGTATAAAAACAATAGCCATGAAACATTTATAACATGAATTGATTCAATTCCTAGAAATAATGGAGTCCTCCATCTTGATTTGCGTTTCTTATTTATAATAATTGGTTGAGTTCCAAAATAAAGAGTACCTCCCATCATTTGTTGTTAGCAGGGCTCCTCTTTTTGATTCCAAGCACACATTTTGATACAGTGATGATGAAAATGACAAATGTGGCTAAAACAACCTAGTATATTAATTAAATCAAACAAATTCAAAAACTCCATTGATACTCTAAAATCTACTTACTTCCCATGGGTGAAAGTAGTCATTCTTCTTGGTTTGCATTTCTTGCTAATGTGAAGTTGTTTAATCCCTAAATAATGACACTTTCATATCACCTCAAGCTAATTAGGCTCCCTCTCGTCGTTACAAGGTCTATTTTTCAGGCAACGACCATGAAATTATCCTTTTGGTCTTTATTGATGACTATATTTGGTATAAAAACAATAGCCATGAAACATTTATAACATGAATTGATTCAATTCCTAGAAATAATGGAGTCCACCATCTTGATTTGCAATTTCTTATTTCATAATAATTGGTTGAGTTCCAAAATAAAGAGTACCTCCCATCATTTGTTGTTAGCAGGGCTCCTTTTTTGATTCCAAAGCACACATTTTGATACATTGATGATGAAAATGACAAATGTGGGCTAAAACAACCTAGTATATTAATTAAATCAAACAAATTCAAACTCCATTGATACTCTAAATCTACTTACTTCCATGGGTGAAAAGTAGTCATTCTTCTTGGTTTGCATTTCTTGCTAATGTGAAGTTGTTTAATCCCTAAATAATGAGACTTTCATATCACCTCAAGCTAAATTAGGCTCCTCTCTTCGTTACAAGGTCTATTATTTTTCAGGCAACGACCATGAAATTATCTTTTTGGTCTTTATTGATGACTATATTTGGTATAAAAAACAATAGCCATGAAACATTTATAACATGAATTGATTCAATTCCTAGAAATAATGGAGTCCTCCCATCTTGATTTGCATTTCTTATTTATAATAATTGGTTGAGTTCCAAAATAAAGAGTACCTCCCATCATTTGTTGTTAGCAGGGCTACTCTTTTGATTCCAAGCACACATTTTGATACAGTGATGATGAAAAATGACAAATGTGGCTAAACAACCTAGTATATTAATTAAATCAAACAAATTCAAACTCCATTGATACTCCTAAATCTACTTACTTCCATGGGTGAAAGTAGTCATTCTTCTTGGTTTGCATTTCTTGCTAATGTGAAGTTGTTTAATCCCTAAATAATGATAACTTTCATATATCACCATCAAGCTAATTAGGCTTCCTCTCGCCGTTACAAGGTCTATTTTTCAGGCAACGACCATGAAATTATCTTTTTTGGTCTTTATTGATGATTATATTTGGTATAAAAACAATAGCCATGAAACATTTATAACATGAATTGATTCAATTCCTAGAAATAATGGAGTCCACCATCTTGATTTGCGTTTCTTATTTATAATAATTGGTTGAGTTGCAAAATAAAGAGTACCTCCCATCATTTCTTGTTAGCAGGGCTCCTCTTTTGATTTCCCAAGCACACATTTTGATACAGTGATGATGAAAATGACAAATGTGGCTAAACAACCTAGTATATATTAATGAAATCAAACAAATTCAAACTCCATTGATACTCTAAATCTACTTACTTCCATGGGTGAAAGTAGTCATTCTTCTTGGTTTGCATTTCTTGCTAATGTGAAGTTGTTTAATCCCTAAATAATGAGACTTTCATATCACCATCAAGCTAATTAGGCTCTCTCTCATCCGTTACAAGGTCTATTTTTTTCAGGCAACGACCATGAAATTATCTTTTTGGTCTTTATTGATGACTATATTTGGTATAAAAACAATAGCCATGAAACATTTTATAACATGAATTGATTCAATTCCTAGAAATAATGGAGTCCACCATCTTGATTTGCGTTTCTTATTTATAATAATTGGTTGAGTTCACAAAATAAAGAGTACCTCCCATCATTTGTTGTTAGCAGGGCTCCTCTTTTTTGATTCCAAGCACACATTTTGATACAGTCATGATGAAAATGACAAATGTGGCTAAACAACCTAGTATATTAATTAAATCAAACAAATTCAAACTCCATTGATACTCTAAATCTACTTACTTCCATGGGTGAAAGGTAGTCATTCTTCTTGGTTTGCATTTCTTGCTAATGTGAAGTTGTTTAATCCCTAAATAATGATACTTTCATATCACCTCAAGCTAATTAGGTTCCTCTCATCGTTACAAGGTCTATTTTTTCAGGCAACGACCATGAAATTATCTTTTTGGTCCTTTATTGATGACTATATATTTGGTATAAAAAACAATAGCCATGAAACATTTATAACATGAATTGATTCAATTCCTAGAAATAATGGAGTCCTCCATCTTGATTTGCGTTTCTTATTTATAATAATTGGTTGAGTTCCAAAATAAAGAGTACCTCCCATCATTTGTTGTTTAGCAGGGCTCCTCTTTTGATTCCAAGCACACATTTTGATACAGTCATGATGAAAATGACAAATGTGGCTAAACAACCTAGTATATTAATTAAATCAAACAAATTCAAACTCCATTGATACTCTAAATCTACTTACTTCCATGGGTGAAAGGAGTCATTCTTCTTGGTTTGCATTTCTTGCTAATGTGAAGTTGTTTAATCCCTAAATAATGACACTTTCATATCACCTCAAGCTAATTAGGCTCCTCTCTCGTCGTTACAATGTCTTTTTTTCAGGCAATGACCATGAAATTATCCTTTTTGGTCTTTATTGACGACTATATTTGGCATAAAAACAACACCCATGAAACATTTATAACATGGATTGATTCAATTCCAAGAAACAATGGAGTCCCACCATCTTGATTTGCATTTCTTATTCATAATAATTGGTTGAGTTTTCTAAAAATAAAGAGTACCTCCCATCATTTCTTGTTAGCAGGGCTACTCTTTTGTTTCCAAGCACACATTTTTGATACATTGATGATGAAAATGACAATTGTGGCTAAACAACCTAGTATATTAATGAAATCAAAACAAATTCAAACTCCATTGATACATTAAATCTACTTACTTCCATGGGTGAAAAGAGAGTCATTCTTCTTGGTTTGCATTTCTTGCTAATGTGAAGTTGTTTAATCCCTAAATAATGAGACTTTCATATCACCGCAAGCTAATTAGGTTCCTCTCTTCCTCGTTACAAGGTCTATTTTTCAGGCAACGACCATGAAATTATCTTTTTGGTCTTTATTGATGATTATATTTGGTATAAAAAACAATAGCCATGAAACATTTATAACATGAATTGATTCAATTCCTAGAAATAATGGAGTCCTCCATCTTGATTTGCATTTTCTTATTTATAATAATTGGTTGAGTTCCAAAATAAAGAGTACCTCCCATCATTTGTTTTTTAGCAGGGCTCCTCTTTTGATTCCAAGCACACATTTTGATACAGTGATGATGAAAATGACAAATGTGGCTAAACAACCTAGTATATTAATTAAATCAAACAAATTCAAACTCCATTGATACTCTAAATCTACTTACTTCCATGGGGTGAAAGTAGTCATTCTTCTTGGTTTGCATTTCTTGCTAATGTGAAGTTGTTTTAATCCCTAAATAATGACACTTTCATATCACCTCAAGCTAATTAGGCTCCTCTCTGTCGTTACAAGGTCTATTTTTCGGGCAATGACCATGAAAATTATCTTTTTGGTCTTTATTGATGACTATATTTGGTATAAAAACAATACCCATGAAACATTTATAACATGGATTGATTCAATTCCAAGAAACAATGGAGTCCACCATCTTGATTTGCATTTCTTATTTCATATAATAATTGGTTGAGTTTCCAAAATAAAGAGTACCTCCCATCATTTCTTGTTAGCAGGGCTCCTTTTTGTTTCCAAGCACACATTTTGATACATTGATGATGAAAATGACAATTGTGGCTAAACAACCTAGTATATTAATGAAATCAAACAAATTCAAACTCCATTGATACATTAAATCTCTACTTAACTTCCATGGGTGAAAGGAGTCATTCTTCTTGGTTTGCATTTCTTGCTAATGTGAAGTTGTTTAATCCCTAAATCATGATACTTTCATATCACCACACAAGCTAATTAGGTTCCTCTCGCCGTTACAAGGTCTATATTTTTCAGGCAACGACCATGAAATTATCTTTTTTTGGTCTTTATTGATGATTATATATTTGGTATAAAAACAATATCCATGAAACATTTATAACATGAATTGATTCAATTCCAAGAAATAATGGAGTCCTCCATCTTGATTTGCGTTTTCTTATTTATAATAATTGGTTGAGTTGCAAAATAAAGTGTACCTCCCATCATTTGTTATTAGCAGGGCTCCTTTTTTTGATTCCAAGCACACATTTTGATACAGTCATGATGAAAAAAATGACAAATGTCTGCTAAAACAACCTAGTATATTAATTAAAATCAAACAAATTTCAAACTCCATTGATACTCTAAATCTACTTACTTCCATGGGTGAAAGTAGTCATTCTTCTTGGTTTGCATTTCTTGCTAATGTGAAGTTGTTTAATCCCTAAATAATGACACTTTCATATCACCTCAAGCTAATTAGGCTCCTCTCGTCGTTACAATGTCTATTTTTCGGGCAATGACCATGAAATTATCCTTTTGGTCTTTATTGATGACTATATTTGGCATAAAAACAACACCCATGAAACATTTATAACATGGATTGATTCAATTCCAAGAAACAATGGAGTCCACCATCTTGATTTGCATTTCTTATTCATAATAATTGGTTGAGTTCTAAAATAAAGAGTACCTCCCATCATTTGTTGTTAGCAGGGCTCCTCTTTTGTTTCCAAGCACACATTTTGATACATTGATGATGAAAATGACAATTGTGGCTAAACAACCTAGTATATTAATGAAATCAAACAAATTCAAACTCCATTGATACATTAAATCTACTTACTTCCATGGGTGAAAGGAGTCATTCTTCTTGGTTTGCATTTCTTGCTAATGTGAAGTTGTTTAATCCCTAAATAATGATAATTTCATATATCACAGCAAGCTAATTAGGTTCCTCTCGCCGTTTACAAGGTCTATTTTTCAGGCAACGACCATGAAAATTATCTTTTTTGTCTTTATTGATGATTATATTTGGTATAAAAACAATAGCCATGAAACATTTATAACATGAATTGATTCAATTCCTAGAAATAAATGGAGTTCTACATCTTGATTTTCGTTTCTTATTTATAATAATTGGTTTAGAGTTGCAAAATAAAGAGTACCTCCCATCATTTGTTGTTAGCAGGGCTCCTCTTTTTTGATTCCAAGCACACATTTTGATACAGTCATGATGAAAATGACAAATGTGGCTAAACAACCTAGTATATTAATTAAATCAAACAAATTCAAACTCCATTGATACTCTAAATCTACTTACTTCCATGGGTGAAAGTAGTGATTCTCTGCTTGGTTTGCATTTCTTTGCTAATGTGAAGTTTGTTTAATCCCTAAATAATGACACTTTCATATCACCTCAAGCTAATTAGGCTCCTCTCGTCATTACAATGTCTATTTTTCAGGCAATGACCATGAAATTATTTTTTGGTCTTTATTGACGACGATATTTGGCATAAAAACAACACCCATGAAACATTTATAACATGGATTGATTCAATTCCAAGAAACAATGGAGTCAACCATCTTGATTTGCATTTCTTATTCATAATAATTGGTTGAGTTCTAAAATATAAAGAGTACCTCCCATCATTTCTTGTTAGCAGGGCTACTCTTTTGTTTCCAAGCACACATTTTGATACATTGATGATGAAAATGACAATTGTGGCTAAACAACCTAGTATATTAATGAAATCAAACAAATTCAAACTCCATTGATCCATTAAATCTACTTACTTCCATGGGCGAAAGGAGTCATTCTACTTGGTTTGCATTTCTTGCTAATGTGAAGTTGTTTAATCCCTAAATAATGAGACTTTCATATCACCGCAAGCTAATTAGGCTGCCCTCTCGCCATTACAAGGTCTATTTTTTTCAGGCAACGACCTTGAAATTATCTTTTTGGTCTTTATTGATGATTATAATTGGTATAAAAACAATAGCCATGAAACATTTATAAAATGAATTCATTCAATTCCTAGAAATAATGGAGTCCTCCATCTTGATTTGTGTTTCTTATTTATAATAATTGGTTGAGTTGAGTTGCAAAATAAAGAGTACCTCCCATCATTTGTTGTTAGCAGGGCTCCTTTTTTTAATTCCAAGCACCCATTTTGATACAGTCATGATGAAAATGACCAATGTGGCTAAACAACCTAGTATATTAATTAAATCAAACAAATTCAAACTCATTGATACTCTAAATCTACTTAATTCCATGGGTGAAAGTAGTCATTCTTCTTGGTTTGCATTTCTTGCTAATGTGAAGTTGTTTAAATCCCTAAATAATGATACTTTCATATCAACGCAAGCTAATTAGGTTCCTCTCGCCGTTACAAGGTCTTTTTTCAGGCAACGACCATGAAATTATCTTTTTTTGCCTTTATTGATGATTATATTTGGTATAAAAAACAATAGCCATGAAACATTTATAACATGAATTTGATTCAATTCCTAGAAATAAATAGAGTCCTCCATCTTGATTTGCGTTTTTGTTATTTATAATAATTTGTTGAGTTCCAAAAATAAGGTGTACCTCCCATCATTTGTTGTTAGCAGGGCTCCTTTTTTGATTCTAAGCAGACATTTTGATACAGTCATGATGAAAATGACAAACGTGGCTAAACAACCTAGTATATTAATTAAATCAAATAAATTCAAACTCCATTGATACTCTAAATCTACTTACTTCCATGGGTGAAAGGAGTCATTCTTCCTCGTTTGCATTTCTTGCTAATGTGAAGTTGTTTAATCCCTAAATAATGACACTTTCATATCACCTCAAGCTAATTAGGCTCCTCTCGTTGTTACAATGTCTCTTTTTTAGGCAATGACCATGAAATTATCCTTTTGGTCTTTATTGACGACTATATATGGCATAAAAACAACACCCATGAAACATTTATAACATGGATTGATTCAATTCCAAGAAACAATGGAGTCACCATCTTGATTTGCATTTCTTATTCATAATAACTTGTTTGAGTTCTAAAATAAAGAGTACCTCCCATCATTTCTTGTTAGCAGGGCTACTCTTTTGTTTCCAAGCACACATTTTGATACATTGATGATGAAAATGACAATTGTGGCTAAACAAACCTAGTATATTAATGAAATCAAACAAATTCAAACTCCATTGATGCATTAAATCTACTTACTTCCATGGGTGAAAGGAGTCATTCTTCTTGGTTTGCATTTCTTGCTAATGTGAAGTTGTTTAAAATATCCCTAAATAATGATACTTTCATATCACCGCAAGCTAATTAGGTTCCTCTCGCCGTTACAAAGTCTATTTTTCATGCATGCAATGACCATGAAATTATCTTTTTGGTCTTTATTGATGATTATATTTTGGTATAAAAACAATAGCCATGAAAACATTTATAACATGAATTGATTCACATCCTAGAAATAATGGAGTCCTCCATCTTGATTTGCATTTCTTATTTATAATAATTGGTTTGAGTTCCAAAATAAAGAGTACCCTCCCATCATTTTGTTTGTTAGCAGGGCTCCTCTTTTGATTCCAAGCACACATTTTGATACAGTGATGATGAAAATGACAAATGTGGCTAAACAACCTAGTATATTAATTAAATCAAACAAATTCAAACTCCATTGATACTCTAAATCTACTTACTTCCATGGGTGAAAGTAGTCATTCTTCTTGGTTTGCATTTCTTGCTAATGTGAAAGTTGTTTAATGCCCTAAATAATGACACTTTCATATCACCTCAAGCTAATTAGGCTCCTCTCGTCATTACAATGTCTATTTTTCGGGCAATGACCATGAAAATATCCTTTTGGTCTTTATTGACGACGATATTTGGCATAAAAACAACACCCATGAAACATTTATAACATGGATTGATTCAATTCCAAGAAACAATGGAGTCAACCATCTTGATTTGCATTTCTTATTCATAATAATTGGTTGAGTTCTAAAATAAAGAGTACCTCCCATCATTTCTTGTTAGCAGGGCTACTCTTTTGTTTCCAAGCACACATTTTGATACATTGATGATGAAAATGACAATTGTGGCTAAACAACCTAGTATATTAATGAAATCAAACAAATTCAAACTCCATTGATACATTAAATCTACTTAATTCCATGGGTGAAAGGAGTCATTCTTCTTCGTTTGTATTTCATGCTAATGTGAAGTTGTTTAATCCCTAAATCATGATACTTTCATATCACCCACAAGCTAATTAGGTTCCTCTCGCCGTTACAAGGTCTATTTTTCAGGCGACGACCATGAAATTATCTTTTTGGTCTTTATTGATGATTATATTTGGTATAAAAACAATATCCATGAAACATTTATAACATGAATTGATTCAATTCCTAGAAATAATAGAGTCCTCCATCTTGATTTGCGTTTCTTATTTATAATAATTGGTTGAGTTGCAAAATAAAGAGTACCTCCCATCATTTGTTATTAGCAGGGCTCCTTTCCTGATTCCAAGCACACATTTTGATACAGTCATGATGAAAATGACAAATCTGGCTAAACAACCTATTATATTAATTAGATCAAACAAATTTACACTCCATTGATACTCTAAATCTACTTACTTTCATGGGTGAAAGTAGTCATTCTTGTTGGTTTGCATTTCTTGCTAATGTGAAGTTGTTTAATCCCTAAATAATGACACTTTCATATCACCTCAAGCTAATTAGTCTCCTCTTGTCTTTACAATGTCTATTTTTCGGGCAATGACCATGAAATTATCCTTTTGGTGTTTATTGATGACCATATTTGGCATAAAAACAACACCCATGAAACATTTATAACATGGATTGATTCAATTCCAAGAAACAATGGAGTCACCATCTTGATTTGCATTTCTTATTCATAATAATTGGTTGAGTTCTAAAATAAAGAGTACCCCCCATCATTTCTTGTTAGCAGGGCTACTCTTTTGTTTCCAAGCACACATTTTGATACATTGATGATGAAAATGACAATTGTGGCTAAACAACCTAGTATATTAATGAAATCAAACAAATTCAAACTCCATTGATACATTAAATCTACTTACTTCCATGGGTGAAAGGAGTCATTCTTCTTGGTTTGCATTTCTTGCTAATGTGAAGTTGTTTAATCCCTAAATAATGATAATTTCATATCACAGCAAGCTAATTAGGTTCCTCTCGCCTGCCGTTACAAGGTCTATTTTTCAGGCAACGACCATGAAATTATCTTTTTTGTCTTTATTGATGATTATATTTGGTATAAAAACAATAGCCATGAAACATTTATAACATGAATTGATTCAATTGCTAGAAATAATGGAGTTCTACATCTTGATTTTCGTTTCTTATTTATAATAATTGGTTTAGTTGCAAAATAAAGAGTACCTCCCATCATTTGTTGTTAGCAGGGCTCCTTTTTTGATTCCAAGCACACATTTTGATACAGTCATGATGAAAATGAGAAATGTGGCTTAACAACCTAGTATATTAATTAAATCAAACAAATTCAAACTCCATTGATACTCTAAATCTATTACTTCCATGGGTGAAAGTAGTGATTGTGCTTGGTTTGCATTTCTTGCTAATGTGAAGTTGTTTAATCGCTAAATAATGACACTTTCATATCACCTCAAGCTAATTAGTCTCCTCTTGTCTTTACAATGTCTATTTTTCGGGCAATGACCATGAAATTATCCTTTTGGTGTTTATTGATGACCATATTTGGCATAAAAACAACACCCATGAAACATTTATAACATGGATTGATTCAATTCCAAGATACAATGGAGTCACCATCTTGATTTGCATTTCTTATTCATAATAATTGGTTGAGTTCTAAAATAAAGAGTGCCTCCCATCATTTGTTATTAGCAGGGCTCCTTTCCTGATTCCAAGCACACATTTTGATACAGTCATGATGAAAATGACAAATCTGGCTAAACAACCTAGTATATTAATTAGATCAAACAAAGTCAAACTCCATTGATACATTAAATCTACTTAATTCCATGGGTGAAAGGAGTCATTCTTCTTCGTTTGTATTTCTTGCTAATGTGAAGTTGTTTAATCCCTAAATCATGATACTTTCATATCACCACAAGCTAATTAGGTTCCTCTCGTCGTTACAAGGTCTATTTTTCAGGCAACGACCATGAAATTATCTTTTTGGTCTTTATTGATTATTATATTTGGTATAAAAACAATATCCATGAAACATTTATAACATGAATTGATTCAATTCCTAGAAATAATAGAGTCCTCCATCTTGATTTGCGTTTCTTATTTATAATAATTGGTTGAGTTGTAAAATAAAGTGTACCTCCCATCATTTGTTATTAGCAGGGCTCCTTTCCTGATTCCAAGCACACATTTTGATACAGTCATGATGAAAATGACAAATCTGGCTAAACAACCTAGTATATTAATTAGATTAAACAAATTTAAACTCCATTGAGACTCTAAATCTACTTACTTCCATGGGTGAAATTAGTCATTTTTGTTGGTTTGCATTTCTTGCTAATGTGAAGTTGTTTAATCCCTAAATAATGACACTTTCATATCTCCTCAAGCTAATTAGGCTCCTCTCATCGTTACAATGTCTATTTTTCGGGCAATGACCATGAAATTATTCTTTTGGTCTTTATTGATGACTATATTTGGCATAAAACAACACCCATGAAACATTTATAACATGGATTGATTCAATTCCAAGAAACAATGGAGTCACCATCTTGATTTGCATTTCTTATTCATAATAATTGGTTGAGTTCTAAAATAAAGAGTACCTCCCATCATTTCTTGTTAGTAGGGCTACTCTTTTGTTTCCAAGCAAACATCTTGATACATTGACGATGAAAATGACAATTGTGGCTAAACAACTTAGTATATTAATGAAATCAAACAAATTCAAACTCCATAGATACATTAATTCTACTTACTTCCATGGGTGAAAGGAGTCATTCTTCTTCGTTTGCATTTCTTGCTAATGTGAAGTTGTTTAATCCCTAAATAATGCTACTTCCATATCACCGCAAGCTAATTAGGTTCCTCTCGCCGTTACAAGGTCTGTTTTTCAGGCAACGACCATGAATTTATGTTTTTGGCCATTATTGATGATTATATTTGGTATAAAAACAATAGCCATGAAACATTTATAACATGAATTGATTCAATTCCTAGAAATAATGGAGTCCTCCATCTTCATTTGCGTTTCTTATTTATAATAATTGGTTGACTTGCAAAATAAAGAGTACCTCCCATCATTTGTTGTTAGCAGGGCTCCTTTTTTGATTCCAAGCCGACATTTTGATATAGTTATGACGAAAATGACAAATCTGGCTAAAGAACCTAGTATATTATTTAGATCAAACAAATTCAAACTCCATTGATACTCTAAATCTACTTACTTCCATGGGTGAAAGTAGTCATTCTTGTTGGTTTGCATTTCTTGCTAATGTGAAGTTGTTTAATCCCTAAATAATGACACTTTCATATCACCTCAAGCTAATTAGGCTCCTCTCGTCGTTACAATGTCTATTTCTCGGGCAACGACCTTGAAATTATCATTTTGGTCTTTATTGATGATTATATTTGGTATAAAAAAAATTTCCATGAAACATTTATAACATGAATTGATTCAATTCCTAGAAATAATAGAGTCCACCATCTTAATTTGCGTTTCTTATTTATAATAATTGGTTGAGTTGCAAAATAAAGAGTACCTCCGATCATTTGTTGTTAGCAGGGCTCCTTTTTTGATTCCAAGCACACATTTTGATACAGTCATGATGAAAATGACAAATCTAGCTAAACAACCTAGTATATTAATTAGATCAAACAAATTCAAACTCCATTGATACTCTAAATCTACTTACTTCCATGGGTGAAAGTAGTCATTCTTGTTGGTTTGCATTTCTTGCTAATGTGAAGTTGTTTAATCCCTAAATAATGACACTTTCATATCACCTCAAGCTAATTAGCTTCCTCTCGCCGTTACAAGGTCTATTTTTCATGCAACGACCATGAAATTATCTTTTTGGTCTTTATTGATGATTATATTTGGTATAAAAACAATAGCAATGAGACATTTATAGCATGAATTGATTCAATTCCTAGAAATAATGGAGTCCTCCATCTTGATTTGCGTTTCTTATTTATAATAATTGCTTTACTTGCAAAATAAAGAGTACCTCCCATCATTTGTTGTTAGCAGAGCTCCTTTTTTGATTCCAAGCACCCATTTTGATACAGTCATGATGAAAATGACCAATGTGGCTCAACAACTTAGTTTATTAATTAAATCAAACAAATTCAAACTCCATTGATACTCTAAATCTACTTACTTTCATGGGTGAAAGTAGTCATTCTTCTTGGTTTGCATTTCTTGCTAATGTGAAGTTGTTTAATCCCTAAATAATGATACTTTCATATCACCGCAAGCTAATTAGGTTCCTCTTGTCGTTACATGGTCTATTTTTCATGCAACGACCATGAAATTATCTTTTTGGTCTTTATTGATGATTATATTTGGTATAAAAACAATAGCCATGAAACATTTATAACATGAATTGATTCAATTCCAAGAAATAATGGAGTCCTCCATCTTGATTTGCGTTTCTTATTTATAATAATTGGTTGAGTTGCAAAATAAAGAGTACCTCCCATCATTTGTTGTTAGCAGGGCTCCTTTTTTGATTCCAAGCACACATTTTGATACAATCATGATGAAAATGACAAATGTGGCTAAACAATCTAGTATATTAATTAGATCAAACAAATTCAAACTCCATTGATACTCTAAATCTACTTACTTCCATCGGTGAAAGTAGTCATTCTTTTTGGTTTGCATTTCTTGCTAATGTGAAGTTGTTTAATCCCTAAATAATGACACTTTCATTAAAATACTTCACATAAGCAGGAAATGCAAACGAAGATGAATGATTGATTTTGCAGATACAAGTAGGTAGATTCAGAGTTTCAATGGCGTTTAAATTTATGTCATTTCATTAATATACTAGTTTGTTTAGCCACATTTGTCATTCTCATCATCAATGTATCAAAATGTGTGCTTACAATGAAAAGAGGAGCCCTGCAAAAAGAAATGATGAGAGGAACTCTTTATTTTGGAACTCAACCAATTATTATCAATAAGACATGCAAATGATGATGGAGGACTCCTGTTTGTTGGAATTGAATGAATTCCTCTTATTGATGGTTTGTGGGAAATATTTTTACAATGAATATTGTCGTTAATAAAAATAGAAAACATAATGCCAAGGTCATTGAATGAAAAATACTCCTTGTAAAAATAAGAGGAGCCTCATTAGCATGAGGTGATATGAAAGTCTCATTATTTATTTTGGAACTCAACCACTTATTATCAATATGAAATGTGAATGATGATGGAGGACTCTTGTTTGTTGGAATTCAATGAATTCCTCTCTTATTGATGATTCATGGGCAATATTTTTATAATGAATATAGTCGTTAATAATGGTAGAAAACATAATGTCAAGGTTATTCAATGAAACATACTCCTTGTAACAATAAGAGGAACCTAATTAGCACTAGGTGATATGAAAGTCTCATAATTTAGGAATTAAACAACTTCACATTAGCATGGAATGCAAATCGAGACGAATGATTGCTTTTGCAGATTGAAGTAAGTAGATTTAGAGTTTCAATGGAGTTTAAAATTTGTTTTTGAATTCATTAATATTCTAGGTTGTTTAGCCATATTTGTCATTCTCATCATCAATGTATCAAAATGTGTGCTTGCAATTAAAAGAGGAGCCCTGCAACAAGAAATGATGGGAGGAACTCTTTATTTTGGAAGTCAAACCAATTATTATTAATAAGAAATGCGAAATGATGATGGAGGACTCTTGTTTGTTGGAATTGAATGAATTCCTCTTATTGATGGTTTCATGGGCAATATTTTTTTATAATGAATATAGTTGTTAATAAAGGGTAGAAAACATAATGTCAAGGTCATTGAATTAAAAATACTCCTTTGTAACAATAAGATGAGCCGAAATTAGCATGAGGTGATATGAAAGTCTCAATATTTAGGAATTAAAATACTTCACATAAGCAGGAAATGCAAACGAAGATGAATGATTGATTTTGCAGATACAAGTAGGTAGATTCAGAGTTTCAATGGAGTTTAAATTTATGTCATTTCATTAATATACTAGTTTGTTTAGCCACATTTGTCATTTTCATCATCAATGTATCAAAATGTGTGCTTACAATGAAAAGAGGAGCCCTGCAACAAGAAATGATGAGAGGAACTCTTTATTTTGGAACTCAACCAATTATTATCAATAAGACATGCAAATGATGATGGAGGACTCCTGTTTGTTGGAATTGAATGAATTCCTCTTATTGATGGTTTGTGGGCAATATTTTTACAATGAATATTGTCGTTAATAAAAATAGAAAACATAATGCCAAGGTCATTGAATGAAAAATACTCCTTGTAACAATAAGAGGAGCCTCATTAGCATGAGGTGATATGAAAGTCTCATTATTTATTTTGGAACTCAACCTCTTTTTATCAATATGAAATGCGAATGATGGTGGAGGACTCTTGTTTTGTTGGAATTCAATGAATTCCTCTTATTGATGATTCATGGGCAATATTTTTATAATGAATATAGTCCTTAATAATGGTAGAAAACATAAAGTCAAGGTTATTCAATGAAAAATACTCCCTTGTAACAATAAGAGGAACCTAATTAGCACTAGGTGATATGAAAGTCTCATAATTTAGGAATTAAACAACTTCACATTAGCATGTAATGCAAATCGAGACGAATGATTGCTTTTGCAGATTTGAAGTAAGTAGATTTAGAGTTTCAATGGAGTTTAAATTTGTTTGAATTCATTAATATTCTAGGTTGTTTAGCCATATTTGTCATTCTCATCATCAATGTATCAAAATGTGTGTGCTTGCAATTAAAAGAGGAGCCCTGCAACAAGAAATGATGGGAGGAACTCTTTATTTTGGAAGTCAAAACAATTATTATTAATAAGAAATGCGAATGATGATGGAGGACTCTTGTTTGTTGGAATTGAATGAATTCCTCTTATTGACGGTTCATAGGCAATATTTTTATAATGAATATAGTCGTTAATAAAGGTAAGAAAAACATAATGTCAAGGTCATTGAATTAAAAATACTCCTTGTAACAATAAAATGAGCCGAATTAGCATGAGGTGATATGAAAGTCTCAATATTTAGGAATTAAAATACTTCACATAAGCAGGAAATGCAAACGAAGATGAATGATTGATTTTGCAGATACAAGTAGGTAGATTCAGAGTTTCAATGGAGTTTAAATTTATGTCATTTCATTAATATACTAGTTTGTTTAGCCACATTTGTCATTTTCATCATCAATGTATCAAAATGTGTGCTTACAATGAAAAGAGGAGCCCTGCAACAAGAAATGATGAGAGGAACTCTTTATTTTGGAACTCAACCAATTATTATCAATAAGACATGCAAATGATGATGGAGGACTCCTGTTTGTTGGAATTGAATGAATTCCTCTTATTGATGGTTTGTGGGCAATATTTTTACAATGAATATTGTCGTTAATAAAAATAGAAAACATAATGCCAAGGCCATTGAATGAAAAATACTCCTTGTAACAATAAGAGGAGCCTCATTAGGATGAGGTGATATGAAAGTCTCATTATTTATTTTGGAACTCAACCTCTTTTTATCAATATGAAATGCGAATGATGATGGAGGACTCTTGTTTGTTGGAATTCAATGAATTCCTCTTATTGATGATTCATGGGAAATATGTTTATAATGAATATAGTCCTTAATAATGGTAGAAAACATAAAGTCAAGGTTATTCAATGAAAAATACTCCTTGTAACAATAAGAGGAACCTAATTAGCACTAGGTGATATGAAAGTCTCATAATTTAGGAATTAAACAACTTCACATTAGCATGGAATGCAAATCGAGATGAATGATTGCTTTTGCAGATTGAAGTAAGTAGATTTTAGTTTTTCAATGGAGTTTAAATTTGTTTGAATTCATTAATATTCTAGGTTGTTTAGCCATATTTGTCATTCTCATCATCAATGTATCAAAATGTGTGATTGCAATTAAAAGAGGAGCCCTGCAACAAGAAATGATGGGAGGAACTCTTTATTTTGGAAGTTAACCAATTATTATCAATAAGAAATGCGAATGATGATGGAGGACTCTTGTTTGTTGGAATTGAATGAATTCCTCTTATTGATGGTTCATGGTCAATATTTTTATAATGAATATAGTCGTTCATAAAGGTAAAAAACATAATGTCAAGGTTATTCAATGAAAAATACTCTTTGTAACAGTAAGAGGAGCCTAATTAGCGTGAGGTGATATCAAAGCCTCATTATTTAGGAATTAAACTACATCACATAAGCACGAAATGCAAACCAAGATGAATGATTGATTTCGCAGATGCAAGTATATAGATTTAGAGTTTCAATGGAGTTTAAATTTGTGTCATTTCATTAATATACTAGGTGGTTTAGCCACATTTGCCATTCTCATCAACAATGTATCAAAATGTGTGGTTGCAATTAAAAGAGGTGCCCTGCAACAAGAAATGATGGGAGGTACTCTTTATTTTGGAACTCAACCAATTATTATCAATAAGAAATGTGAATCAAGACGGAGGACTCTTGTTTGTTAGAATTGAATGAATTCCACTGATTGATGGTTCATGGGCAATATTTTTATAATGACTACTGTCGTTAATAAAGGTAGAAAACATAATGTGAAGGTGATTGAATGAAAAATACTACTTGTAACAATAAGATGAGCCCAATTAGCATGAGGTGATATGAAAGTCTCATTATTTAGGAATTAAACTACTTCACATTAGCATGAAATGCAAACCAAGATGAATGATTCCTTTTGCAGATTCAAGTAAGTAGATTTAGAGTTTCAATGGACTTTTAACTTGTGTCATTTCATTAATATACTAGGTTGTTTAGCTACATTTGTCATTCTCATCATCAATGAATCAAAATGTGTGCTTACAATTAAAAGAGGAGCCCTGCAACAAGAAATGATGGGAGGAACTATTTATTTTGGAACTCAACCAATTATTATCAATAAGAAATGCGAATGATGATGGAGGACTCTTCTTTGTTGGAATTGAATGAATTCCTCTTATTGATTGTTCATGGGCAATATTTTTATAATGAATATAGTCGCTAATAAAGCTAGGAAACATAATGTCAAGGTTATTCAATGAAAAATACTCCTTGTAACAATAAGAGGAGCCTAATTAGCACGAGGTGATATGAAAGTCTCATTATTTAGGAATCAAACTACTTCACATAAGCAGGAAATGCAAACCAAGATGAATGATTGATTTCGTAGATGCAAGTGAGTAGATTTAGAGATTCAATGTATTTTAAATTTGTGTCATTTCATTAATATACTAGGTTGTTTATGCACATTTGTCACTCTCATCATCAATGTATCAAAATGTGTGCTTGCAATTAACAGATGAGCCCAGCAATAAGAAATGATTAGAGGAACTCTTTATTTTGGAACTCAACTAATTATTATCAATAAGAAATGAGAATTGTGATGGAGGACTCTTGTTTGTTGGAATGGAATGAATTCCTCTTATTGATGGTTCATGGGCAATATTTTTTTAATGAATATAGTCGTTAATAAAGGTAGAAAACATAATGTCAAGGTCATTGAATGAAAAGTACTCCTTGTAACAATAATGGGAGCCTAATTAGCATGAGGTGATATGAAAGTCTCATTATTTTGGAATGAAACAACTTCACATTAGCATGGAATGCAAATCGAGATGAATGATTGCTTTTGCAGATTCAAGTAAGTAGATTTAGAGTTTCAATGGAGTTTAAATTTGTTTGAATTCATTAATATACTAGCTTGTTTAGCCATATTTGTCATTCTCATCATCAATGTATCAAAATGTGTGCTTGCCATTAAAAGAGGAGCCATGCAACAAGAAATGATGGGAGGAACTCTTTATTTTGGAAGTCAACCAATTATTATCAATAAGAAATGCGAATGATGATGGAGGACTCTTGTTTGTTGGAATTGAATGAATTCCTCTTATTGATGGTTCATGGGCAATAATTTTAGAATGAATATAGTCGTTAATAAAGGTAGAAAACATAATGTGAAGGTGATTGAATGAAAAATACTCCTTGTAACAATAAGATGAGCCGAATTAGCATGAGGTGATATGAAAGTCTCAATATTTAGGAATTAAAATACTTCACATAAGCAGGAAATTCAAACGAAGATGAATTATTGATTTTGCATATACAAGTAAGTAGATTTAGAGTTTCAATGGAGTTTAAATTTATGTCATTTCATTAATATACTAGTTTTTTTAGCCACATTTGTCATTCTCATCATCAATGTATCAAAATGTGTGCTTACAATGAAAAGAGGAGCCCTGCAACAAGAAATGATGAGAGGAAATCTTTATTTTGGAACTCAACCAATTATTATCAATAAGACATGCAAATGATGATGGAGGACTCCTCTTTATTGGAATTGAATGAATTCCTCTTATTGATGGTTTGTGGGCAATATTTTTACAATGAATATTGTCGTTAATAAAAATAGAAAACATACCAAGGTTATTGAATGAAAAATACTCCTTGTAACAATAAGAGGAGCCTCATTAGCATGAGGTGATATGAAAGTCTCATTATTTATTTTGGAACTCAACCACTTATTATCAATATAAAATGCGAATGATGATGGAGGACTCTTGTTTGGTGGAATTCAATGAATTCCTCTTATTGATGATTCATGGGCAATATTTTTATAATGAATATAGTCCTTAATAATGGTAGAAAACATAAAGTCAAGGTTATTCAATGAAAAATACTCCTTGTAACAATAAGAGGAACCTAATTAGCACTAGGTGATATGAAAGTCTCATAATTTAGGAATTAAACAACTTCACATTAGCATGGAATGCAAATCGAGACGAATGATTGCTTTTGCAGATTGAAGTAAGTAGATTTAGAGTTTCAATGGAGTTTAAATTTGTTTGAATTCATTAATATTCTAGGTTGTTTAGCCATATTTGTCATTCTCATCATCAATGTATCAAAATGTGTGCTTGCAATTAAAAGAGGAGCCCTGCAACAAGAAATGATGGGAGGAACTCTTTATTTTGGAAGTCAACCAATTATTATTAATAAGAAATGCGAATGATGATGGAGGACTCTTGTTTGTTGGAATTGAATGAATTCCTCTTATTGACGGTTCATAGGCAATATTTTTATAATGAATATAGTCGTTAATAAAGGTAGAAAACATAATGTCAAGGTCATTGAATTAAAAATACTCCTTGTAACAATAAAATGAGCCGAATTAGCATGAGGTGATATGAAAGTCTCAATATTTAGGAATTAAAATACTTCACATAAGCAGGAAATGCAAACGAAGATGAATGATTGATTTTGCAGATACAAGTAGGTAGATTCAGAGTTTCAATGGAGTTTAAATTTATGTCATTTCATTAATATACTAGTTTGTTTAGCCACATTTGTCATTTTCATCATCAATGTATCAAATGTTGTGTGCTTACAATGAAAAGAGGAGCCCTGCAACAAGAAATGATGAGAGGAACTCTTTATTTTGGAACTCAACCAATTATTATCAATAAGACATGCAAATGATGATGGAGGACTCCTGTTTGTTGGAATTGAATGAATTCCTCTTATTGATGGTTTGTGGGCAATATTTTTACAATGAATATTGTCGTTAATAAAAATAGAAAACATACCAAGGTTATTGAATGAAAAATACTCCTTGTAACAATAAGAGGAGCCTCATTAGCATGAGGTGATATGAAAGTCTCATTATTTATTTTGGAACTCAACCACTTATTATCAATATAAAATGCGAATGATGATGGAGGACTCTTGTTTGGTGGAATTCAATGAATTCCTCTTATTGATGATTCATGGGCAATATTTTTATAATGAATATAGTCCTTAATAATGGTAGAAAACATAAAGTCAAGGTTATTCAATGAAAAATACTCCTTGTAACAATAAGAGGAACCTAATTAGCACTAGGTGATATGAAAGTCTCATAATTTAGGAATTAAACAACTTCACATTAGCATGGAATGCAAATCGAGATGAATGATTGCTTTTGCAGATTGAAGTAAGTAGATTTAGAGTTTCAATGGAGTTTAAATTTGTTTGAATTCATTAATATTCTAGGTTGTTTAGCCATATTTGTCATTCTCATCATCAATGTATCAAAATGTGTGATTGCAATTAAAAGAGGAGCCCTGCAACAAGAAATGATGGGAGGAACTCTTTATTTTGGAAGTTAACCAATTATTATCAATAAGAAATGCGAATGATGATGGAGGACTCTTGTTTGTTGGAATTGAATGAATTCCTCTTATTGATGGTTCATGGTCAATATTTTTATAATGAATATAGTCGTTCATAAAGGTAAAAAACATAATGTCAAGGTTATTCAATGAAAAATACTCTTTGTAACAGTAAGAGGAGCCTAATTAGCGTGAGGTGATATCAAAGCCTCATTATTTAGGAATTAAACTACATCACATAAGCACGAAATGCAAACCAAGATGAATGATTGATTTCGCAGATGCAAGTATATAGATTTAGAGTTTCAATGGAGTTTAAATTTGTGTCATTTCATTAATATACTAGGTGGTTTAGCCACATTTGCCATTCTCATCAACAATGTATCAAAATGTGTGGTTGCAATTAAAAGAGGTGCCCTGCAACAAGAAATGATGGGAGGTACTCTTTATTTTGGAACTCAACCAATTATTATCAAATAAGAAATGTGAATCAAGACGGAGGACTCTTGTTTGTTAGAATTGAATGAATTCCACTGATTGATGGTTCATGGGCAATATATTTTTTATAATGACTACTGTCGTTAATAAAGGTAGAAAACATAATGTGAAGGTGATTGAATGAAAAATACTACTTGTAACAATAAGATGAGCCCAATTAGCATGAGGTGATATGAAAGTCTCATTATTTAGGAATTAAACTACTTCACATTAGCATGAAATGCAAACCAAGATGAATGATTCCTTTTGCAGATTCAAGTAAGTAGATTTAGAGTTTCAATGGACTTTTAACTTGTGTCATTTCATTAATATACTAGGTTGTTTAGCTACATTTGTCATTCTCATCATCAATGAATCAAAATGTGTGCTTACAATTAAAAGAGGAGCCCTGCAACAAGAAATGATGGGAGAGGAACTCTTTTATTTTGGAAGTCAACCAATTATTATCAATAAGAAATGCGAATGATGATGGAGGACTCTTGTTTGTTGGAATTGAATGAATTCCTCTTATTGATGGTTCATGGGCAATAATTTTAGAATGAATATAGTCGTTAATAAAGGTAGAAAACATAATGTGAAGGTGATTGAATGAAAAATACTCCTTGTAACAATAAGATGAGCCGAATTAGCATGAGGTGATATGAAAGTCTCAATATTTAGGAATTAAAATACTTCACATAAGCAGGAAATTCAAACGAAGATGAATTATTGATTTTGCATATACAAGTAAGTAGATTTAGAGTTTCAATGGAGTTTAAATTTATGTCATTTCATTAATATACTAGTTTTTTTAGCCACATTTGTCATTCTCATCATCAATGTATCAAAATGTGTGCTTACAATGAAAAGAGGAGCCCTGCAACAAGAAATGATGAGAGGAAATCTTTATTTTGGAACTCAACCAATTATTATCAATAAGACATGCAAATGATGATGGAGGACTCCTGTTTGTTGGAATTGAATGAATTCCTCTTATTGATGGTTTGTGGGCAATATTTTTACAATGAATATTGTCGTTAATAAAAATAGAAAACATAATGCCAAGGCCATTGAATGAAAAATACTCCTTGTAACAATAAGAGGAGCCTCATTAGGATGAGGTGATATGAAAGTCTCATTATTTATTTTGGAACTCAACCTCTTTTTATCAATATGAAATGCGAATGATGATGGAGGACTCTTGTTTGTTGGAATTCAATGAAATTCCTCTTATTGATGATTCATGGGCAATATGTTTTATAATGAATATAGTCCTTAATAATGGTAGAAAACATAAAGTCAAGGTTATTCAATGAAAAATACTCCTTGTAACAATAAGAGGAACCTAATTAGCACTAGGTGATATGAAAGTCTCATAATTTAGGAATTAAACAACTTCACATTAGCATGGAATGCAAATCGAGATGAATGATTGCTTTTTTGCAGATTGAAGTAAGTAGATTTAGAGTTTCAATGGAGTTTAAATTTGTTTGAAATCATTAATATTCTAGGTTGTTTAGCCATATTTGTCATTCTCATCATCAATGTATCAAAATGTGTGATTTGCAATTAAAAGAGGAGCCCTGCAACAAGAAATGATGGGAGGAACTCTTTATTTTGGAAGTTAACCAATTTATTATCAATAAGAAATGCGAATGATGATGGAGGACTCTTGTTTGTTGGAATTGAATGAATTCCTCTTATTGATGGTTCATGGTCAATATTTTTATAATGAATATAGTCGTTCATAAAGGTAAAAAAACATAATGTCAAGGTTATTCAATGAAAAAAAATACTCTTTGTAACAGTAAGAGGAGCCTAATTAGCGTGAGGTGATATCAAAGCCTCATTATTTAGGAATTAAAAAACTACATCACATAAGCACGAAATGCAAAACCAAGATGAATGATTGATTTCGCAGATGCAAGTATATAGATTTAGAGTTTCAATGGAGTTTAAATTTGTGTCATTTCATTAATATACTAGGTGGTTTAGCCACATTTGCCATTTCTCATCAACAATGTATCAAAAATGTGTGGTTGCAATTAAAAGAGGTGCCCTGCAACAAGAAATGATGGGGAGGTACTCTTTATTTTGGAACTCAACCAATTATTATCAATAAGAAATGTGAATCAAGACGGAGGACTCTTGTTTGTTAGAATTGAATGAATTCCACTGATTGATGGTTCATGGGCAATATTTTTATAATGACTACTGTCGTTAATAAAGGGTAGAAAACATAATGTGAAGGTGATTGAATGAAAAATACTACTTGTAACAATAAGATGAGCCCAATTAGCATGAGGTGATATGAAAAAGTCTCATTATTTAGGAATTAAACTACTTCACATTAGCATGAAAATGCAAACCAAGATGAATGATTCCTTTTGCAGATTTCAAGTAAGTAGATTTAGAGTTTCAATGGACTTTTAACTTGTGTCATTTCATTAATATACTAGGTTGTTTAGCTACATTTGTCATTCTCATCATCAATGAATCAAAATGTGTGCTTACAATTAAAAGAGGAGCCCTGCAACAAGAAATGATGGGAGGAACTATTTATTTTGGAACTCAACCAATTATTATCAATAAGAAATGCGAATGATGATGGAGGACTCTTCTTTGTTGGAATTGAATGAATTCCTCTTATTGATTGTTCATGGGCAATATTTTTATAATGAATATAGTCGCTAATAAAGCTAGGAAACATAATGTCAAGGTTATTCAATGAAAAATACTCCTTGTAACAATAAGAGGAGCCTAATTAGCACGAGGTGATATGAAAGTCTCATTATTTAGGAATCAAACTACTTCACATAAGCAGGAAATGCAAACCAAGATGAATGATTGATTTCGTAGATGCAAGTGAGTAGATTTAGAGATTCAATGTATTTTAAATTTGTGTCATTTCATTAATATACTAGGTTGTTTATGCACATTTGTCACTCTCATCATCAATGTATCAAAATGTGTGCTTGCAATTAACAGATGAGCCCAGCAATAAGAGAAATGATTAGAGGAACTCTTTATTTTGGAACTCAACTAATTATTATCAATAAGAAATGAGAATTGTGATGGAGGACTCTCTTGTTTGTTGGAATGGAAATGAATTCCTCTTATTGATGGTTCATGGGCAATATTTTTTTAATGAAATATAGTCGTTAATAAAGGTAGAAAAAACATAATGTCAAGGTCATTGAATGAAAAGTACTCCTTGTAACAATAATGGGAGCCTAATTAGCATGAGGTGATATGAAAGTCTCATTATTTTGGAATGAAAAACAACTTCACATTAGCATGGAATGCAAATCGAGATGAATGATTGCTTTTGCAGATTCAAGTAAGTAGATTTAGAGTTTCAATGGAGTTTAAATTTGTTTGAATTCATTAATATACTAGCTTGTTTAGCCATATTTGTCATTCTCATCATCAATGTATCAAAATGTGTGTGCTTGCCATTAAAAAGAGGGAGCCCATGCAACAAGAAATGATGGGGAGGAACTCTTTATTTTGGAAGTCAACCAATTATTATCAATAAGAAATGCGAATGATGATGGAGGACTCTTGTTTGTTGGAATTGAATGAATTCCTCTTATTGATGGTTTCATGGGCAATATTTTTAGAATGAATATAGTCGTTAATAAAGGTAGAAAACATAATGTGAAGGTGATTGAATGAAAAATACTCCTTGTAACAATAAGATGAGCCGAATTAGCATGAGGTGATATGAAAGTCTCAATTATTTAGGAATTAAAATACTTCACATAAGCAGGAAATTCAAACGAAGATGAATTATTGATTTTGCACAGATACAAGTAAGTAGATTTAGAGTTTCACATGGAGTTTAAATTTATGTCATTTCATTAATATACTAGTTTTTTTTAGCCACATTTGTCATTCTCATCATCAATGTATCAAAATGTGTGCTTTACAATGAAAAGAGGAGCCCTGCAACAAGAAATGATCGAGAGGAAATCTTTATTTTGGAACTCAACCAATTATTATCAATAAGACATGCAAATGATGATGGAGGACTCCTCTTTATTGGAATTGAATGAATTCCTCTTATTGATGGTTTGTGGGCAATATTTTTACAATGAATATTGTCGTTAATAAAAATAGAAAACATACCAAGGTTATTGAATGAAAAATACTCCTTGTAACAATAAGAGGAGCCTATTAGCATGAGTTGATATGAAAGTCTCATTATTTATTTTGGAACTCAACCACTTATTATCAATATAAAATGCGAATGATGATGGAGGACTCTTGTTTGGTGGAATTCAAATGAATTCCTCTTATTGATGATTCATTGGGGCAATATTTTTATAATGAATTATAGTCGTTAATAATGGGTAGAAAACATAATGTCAAGGTTATTCAATGAAAAAAAACTCCATGTAACAATAAGAGGAACCTAATTAGCACTGAGGTGATATGAAAGTCTCATAATTTAGGAATTAAACAACTTCACATTAGCATGAAATGCAAACCCGAGACGAATGAATGATTGCTTTTGCAGATGTGAAGTAAGTAGATTTAGAGTTTCAATGGAGTTTAAAATTTGTTTGAATTCATTAATATTCTAGGTTGTTTAGCCATATTTGTCATTCTCATCATCAATGTATCAAAATGTCTCGTTGCAATTAAAAGAGGAGCCCTGCACTGCAACAAAAAATGATAGGAGGTACTCTTTATTTTGGAACTCACACCCAATTATTATCAATAAGAAATGCAAATCAAGAACGGAGGACTCTTGTTTGTTAGAATTGAATGAATTCCTCTTATTGATGGTTGATGGGCAATATTTTTATAATGAATATAGTCGTTAATAAAGGTAGAAAACATAATGTCAAGGACTCTTGTGTCTTTTCATTAATATAATAGGTTTGTTTAGCCACATTTGTCATTCTCATCATCAATGAATCAAATGTGTTGTGTGCATATTCTCAATTAAAAGAGGAGCCCTAGCAACAAGAAATGATGGGAGGAACTATTTATTTTGGAACTCAACCAATTATTATCAAGAAGAAAATGTGAATGATGAGGCAGGAGGACTCTTGTTTGTTGGAATTGAAATGAATTCCTCTTTATTGATGGTTTCATATGCGCAATATTTTTATAATGAATATTAGTCGTTAATAAAACTAGAAAACATTAATGTCAAGGTTATTCAATGAAAATATACTCCTTGTAACAATAAGATGGAGCCTAATCAGCATGAGTGGTGATATGAAAGTCTCATTATTTAGGAATCAAACTACTTCACATAAGCAGAAAATGCAAACGAAGATGAATGATTTGATTTTGCAGATGCAAGTAAGTAGATTTAGAGTTTCCATGGACTTTAAAACTTGTGTCATTTCATTAATATACTAGGTTGTTTTAGCCATATTTTTGTCATTCTCATCATCAATGAATCAAAATTGTGTGCTTACAATTAAAAGAGGCGGGAGCCCTGTAACAAGAAATGATGGGAGGAACTATTTATTTTGTCACTCAACCAATTATTTATCAAGAAGAAATGCGAATGATGATGGAGCACTTCTCTTGTTTGTTGGAATTCAATGAATTCCTCCTCTTATTGATGATTCATGGGCAATATTTTTATAATGATTATATAGTCGTTAATTAATAATGGTAGAAAACATTAATTCAAGGTTATTCAATGAAAAATACTCCTTGTAACAATAAGAGGAACCTAATTAGCACTAAGTGATATGAAAGTCTCATAATTTAGGAATTAAACAACTTCACATTAGCATGGAATGCAAATCGAGACGAATGATTGCTTTTGCAGATTGAAGTAATGTAGACTTTAGAGTTTTTCAATGGTGTTTACCCTAATTTTGTTTGAATTCATGTAAATATTCTAGGAGATTGTTTAGCCATATTTGTCATTCTCATCATCAAATGTATCTAAATGTGTGCTTTTAAATTAAAATAGCGAGCCATGCCAATAAGAAACGGATGGGAGGAGGAACTCTTTATTTTGGGAAGTCAAACCAATTATTTATCAATAAGACATGCAAATGATGATGATGGAGGACTCTTGTTTTTGTTGGTAATTGAATGAATTCCTCCTTATTGATCGTTTGTGGGCAATATTTTGTACAATGAATATTAGTCCGTAATATAAAATCGAAAACAGTAGATAGACAATGTTATGCCATTGAATGTAAAAAATACTCTCTTTGTAACTATAATAGGAAGCCTTCATTAGCATAGAAGTCGTGATATGAAAGTCACATTATTTATTATCTGGAACCTCAACCACTGTATTATCAATATGGAAAATAATGCAATGATGTAAGGTAGGACTTCTTGTTTGTTGGAGAATTCAATGAGAATTCACCATATTATTGTAGATTCATGGGCAATATTTTTTATATAATGAATTATATTCGTTAATTGATGGGTATGAAAACATTAATGTAAGGTTAACGCTCAGTCGAAGGTTGATATAAAGATATCCTTGTAACAATAAGAGGAACCTAATTAGCACCTAGGTGATATGAAGAAGTCTCATAATTTTGGAATTAACAACATCCTTCACAATAAGCATGGAATGCAACATCGAGAACGATATGATTGCTTTTGCAGAATTGAAAGATAAGTAGATTTAGAAGTTTTCGATGAGTAGTTTAAATTTGTCTTTGAATTTCATTAATATGTCTAGGTTGTTTAGCCATATTTGTCATTCTTCATCATATAATGTATCTAATAATGTTCGATGCTTGCAGCAATTAATAAGAGAGAGCCCTGCAAACAAGATAATGATGGTAGGGAACTCTTTATTTTGTAAGTCAACCAATTATTATTCAATAAGAAATGTCGAATGATGATTGGAGGAAGACTCTTGTTTGTTTGGAATAGAATAGTAATCCTCTTATTGATGGTTCATGGAACAATATTTTTATAATGAATAAATGTCGTTGTTAAGAATTGGTAAAAAACATAATGTCAAGGTTAGTAACAATGAAAAAATATCTCTTTAGTAACAGGGAGAGAAGGAGCCTGATAGACATGAGTGGATCTAATGAAAGTCCTCATTATTTAGGATTAAACTACATCACTAGTATGCCGCGAAATGCAAACCACGATGAATGGTTGATTTCGCAGATGCAAGTAAGTAGATTTAAAGTTTCAATGGACTTTAAACTTATGTCATTTCATTAATATACTAGGTTGTTTAGCCACATTTGTCATTCTCATCATCAATGTATCAAAATGTGTGGTTGCAATTAAAAGAGGAGCCATGTAACCAGAAAATGATGGGAGGAACTATTTATTTTGGAAATCAACCAATTATTATCAAGAAGAAATGCGAATGATGATGGAGCACTCTTGTTTGTT
>JBAPLH010000589.1:0-13911 GCA_037897445.1 Ceriops zippeliana
AAATTAACAGGTGTGGCTAAACAACCTACCATATTGATTGAATCAAAAAGATAGAAACACCATTAAAACTCTAAATCCATTTAAATCCGTTAGTCAAAGGAGTCATTTATCATGGTTTGCATTCCGTTCAAATGTGAACTGGTTTAATTCTGAAGTAATAAGACATTCTATTCACCTCATGTGAATTAAGCTCCTCTTATTGTTACCAAGTCTATTTTTCATGCAATAACTTTCAAATTACATTTTGCTTCTTCCTTAATGACTATACTCATTATGAAGAAAATGCCCATGGACTATCTATCACATGAATTCATTCAATTTAACAAACAATGGAGTGCTTCATCTTGAATTTCATTTCTTAATGATATTAATTGTTGAATTCAAAATAAGAGGGTGCCTCCCACCATTTCTCTTTAGCAATGCCCCTCTTTTGACTCCAAACAAAGTTTTTGACACATTGATCATGAAATTAACACGTGTGGGTAAACAACCTACCATATTGATTGAATCAAACAAGTATAAATACGATTAAAACTCTCAATCCATTTAAATCCGTCAGTCAAAGGAATCATTCATCATAGTTTGCATTCCGTACAAATGTTAACTGGTTTAATTCTAAAATAATAAGATATTCTAATCAACTCATGTGAATTATGCTCCTCTTATTCTTACCAAGACTATTTTTCATGCAATAACTTTCAAATTACATTTTGCTTCTTCCTTAATGACTATACTCATTATGAAAAAAATGCCCTAGGACCATCTATCACATGAATTCATTCAATTTAACAAACAATGGAGTGCTTCATCTTGAATTTCATTTCTTAATGATATTAATTGTTGAATTCAAAATAAGAGAGTGCCTCCCACCATTTCTCTTTAGCAATGCTCCTCTTTTGACTCCAAACACACTTTTTGGCACAATGATAAGGAAATTAACACGTGTGCCTAAACAACCTACCATATTGATTGAATCAAAAAATTAGAAACACCATTAAAACTCTAAATCCATTTAAATCCGTTAGTCAAACGAGTCATTCATCATGGTTTGCATTCCGTACAAATGTGAACTGGTTCAATTCTGAAATAATAAGACATTCTATTCACCTCATGTGAATTAAGCTCCTCTTATTGTTACCAAGACTATTTTTCATGCAATAACTTTCAAATTACATTTTGCTTCTTCCTTAATGACTATACTAATTATGAAGAAAATGCCTATGGACTATCTATCACATGAATTCATTCAATTTAACAAACAATGGAGTGCTTGATCTTGAATTTCATTTCTTAATGATATTAATTGTTGAATTCAAAATAAGAGAGTGCCTCCCACCATTTCTCTTTATCAATGCTCCTCTTTTGACTCCAAACACACTTTTTGATACATTGATCATGAAATTAACACGTGTGGCTAAACAACCTACCATATTGATTGAATCAAACAAGTATAAATACCATTAAAACTCTCAATCCATTTAAATCCGTCAGTCAAAGGAATCATACATCATAGTCTGCATTCCGTACAAATGTTAACTGGTTTAATTCTAACATAATAAGTTATTCTGATCAACTCATGTGATTTATGCTCCTCTTATTCTTACCAAGACTATTTTTCATGCAATAACTTTCAAATTACATTTTGCTTCTGCCTTAATGACTATACTCATTATGAAAAAAATGCCCAAGGACCATCTATCACATGAATTCATTCAATTTAACAAACAATGGAGTGCTTGATCTTGAATTTCATTTCTTATTGATATTAATTGTTGAATTCAAAATAAGAGAGTGCCTCCCACCATTTCTCTTTTCCAATGCTCCTCTTTTGACTCCAAACACACTTTTTGATACATTGATCAAGAAATTAACACGTGTGGCTAAATAAGCTACCATATTGATTGAATCAAACAAGTATAAATACCATTAAAACTCTAAATGCATTTAAATCCGTTAGTCAAAGGAATCATTCAACATGGTTTGTATTCCGTACAAATGTTAACTGGTTTAATTCTAAAATAATAAGATATTCTAATCAACTCATGTGAATTATGCTCCTCTTATTGTTACCAAGACTATTTTTCATGCAATAACTTTCAAATTACATTTTGCTTCTTCCTTAATGACTATACTCATTATGAAGAAAATGCCCAGGGACTATGTATCACATGAATTCATTCAATTTAACAAACAATGGAGTGCTTCATCTTCAATTTCATTTCTTAATGATATTAATTGTTGAATTCAAAATAAGAGAGTGCCTCCCACCATTTCTGTTTAGCAATGCTCCTCTTTTGACTCCAAACACACTTTTTGATACATTGATCATGAAATTAACACGTGTGGCTAAACAACCTACCATATTGATTGAATCAAACAAGTATAAATACCTTTAAAACTCTCAATCCATTTAAATCTGTCAATCAAAGGAATCATACATCATAGTCTGCATTCCGTACAAATGTTAACTAGTTTAATTCTAAAATAATAAGATATTCTAATCAACTCATGTGAATTATGCTCCTCTTATTCTTGCCAAGACTATTTTTCATGCAATAACTTTCAAATTACATTTTGCTTCTTCCTTAATGA
Source organism: Ceriops zippeliana (assembly GCA_037897445.1). Lineage (NCBI taxonomy): Eukaryota > Viridiplantae > Streptophyta > Magnoliopsida > Malpighiales > Rhizophoraceae > Ceriops > Ceriops zippeliana. Next base: position 2,593 of record JBAPLH010000589.1, read on the forward strand.
CTATACTCATTATGAAAAAAAATGCCCTAGGACCATCTATCACATGAATTCATTCAATTTAACAAACAATGGAGTGCTTCATCTTGAATTTCATTTCTTATTGATATTAATTATTGAATTCAAAATAAGAGAGTGCCTCCCACCATTTCTCTTTAGCAATGCTCCTCTTTTGACTCCAAACACACTTTTTTTGACACAGTGATCATGAAATTAACACGTGTGGCTAAACAACCTACCATATTGATTGAATCAAAAAGATAGAAACACCATTAAAACTCTAAATCCATTTAAAATCCGTTAGTCAAAGGAGTCATTTATCATGGTTTGCATTCCGTTCAAATGTGAAACTGGTTTAATTCTGAAGTAATAAGACATTCTATTCACCTCATGTGAATTAAGCTCCTCTTATTGTTACCAAGTCTATTTTTCATGTAATAACTTTCAAATTACATTTTGCTTCTTCCTTAATGACTATACTCATTATGAAGAAAATGCCCATGGACTCTCTATCACATGAATTCATTCAATTTAACAAACAATGGAGTGCTTCATCTTGAATTTCATTTCTTAATGATATTAATTGTTGAATTCAAAATAAGAGGGTGCCTCCCACCATTTCTCTTTAGCAATGCTCCTCTTTTGACTCCAAACAAACTTGTTGACACATTGATCATGAAATTAACACGTGTGGCTAAACAACCTACCATATTGATTGAATCAAACAAGTATAAATACCATTAAAACTCTCAATCCATTTAAATCCGTCAGTCAAAGGAATCATTCATCATAGTTTGCATTCAGTACAAATGTTAACTGGTTTAATTCTAAAATAATAAGATATTCTAATCAACTCATGTGAATTATGCTCCTCTTATTCTTACCAAGACTATCTTTCATGCAATAACTTTCAAATTACATTTTGCTTCTTCCTTAATGACTATACTCATTATGAAAAAAATGCCCTAGGACCATCTATCACATGAATTCATTCAATTTAACAAACAATGGAGTGCTTCATCTTGAATTTCATTTCTTAATGATATTAATTGTTGAATTCAAAATAAGAGAGTGCCTCCCACCATTTCTCTTTAGCAATGCTCCTCTTCTGACTCCAAACACATTTTTTGGCACAGTGATCATGAAATTAACACGTGTGCCTAAACAACCTACCATATTGATTGAATCAAAAAATTAGAAACACGATTAAAACTCTAAATCCATTTAAATCCGTTAGCCAAAGGAGTCATTCATCATGGTTTGCATTCCGTACAAATGTGAACTGGTTCAATTCTGAAATAATAAGACATTCTATTCACCTCATGTGAATTAAGCTCCTCTGATTGTTACCAAGACTATTTTTCATGCAATAACTTTCAAATTACACTTTGCTTCTTCCTTAATGACTATACTCATTATGAAGAAAATGCCCATGGACTATCTATCACATGAATTCATTCAATTTAACAAACAATGGAGTGCTTGATCTTGAATTTCATTTCTTAATGATATTAATTGTTGAATTCAAAATAAGAGAGTGCCTCCCACCATTTCTCTTTAGCAATGCTCCTCTTTTGACTCCAAACACACTTTTTGATACATTGATCATGAAATTAACACGAGTGGCTAAATAAGCTACCATATTGATTGAATCAAACAAGTATAAATACCATTAAAACTCTAAATACATTTAAATCCGTTAGTCAAAGGAATCATTCAACATGGTTTGCATTCCGTACAAATGTTAACTGGTTTATTCTAAAATAATAAGATATTCTAATCAATTCATGTGAATTATGCTCCTCTTATTCTTACCAAGACTATTTTTCATGCAATAACTTTCAAATTACATTTTGCTTCTTCCTTAATGACTATACTCATTATGAAGAAAATGCCCATGGACTATCTATCACATGAATTCATTCAATTTAACAAACAATGGAGTGCTTCATCTTGAATTTCATCTCTTATTGATATTAATTGTTGAATTCAAAATAAGAGAGTGCCTCCCACCATTTCTCTTTAGCAGTGCTCCTCTTTTGACTCCAAACACACTTTTTGACACAGTAATCATGAAATTAACAAGTGTGGCTAAACAACCTACCATATTGATTGAATCAAAAAGGTAGAAACACCATTAAAACTCTAAATCCATTTAAATCCGTTAGTCAAAGGAGTCATTCATCATGGTTTGCATTCCGTTCAAATGTGAACTGGTTTAATTCTGAAGTAATAAGACATTCTATTCACCTCATGTGAATTAAGCTCCTCTTATTGTTACCAAGACTATTTTTCATGCAATAACTTTCAAATTACATGTTGCTTCTTCCTTAATGACTATACTCATTATGAAGAAAATGCCCATGGACTATCTATCACATGAATTCATTCAATTTAACAAACAATGGAGTGCTTGATCTTGAATTTCATTTCTTAATGATATTAATTGTTGAATTCAAAATAAGAGAGTGCCTCCCACCATTTCTCTTTAGCAATGCTCCTCTTTTGACTCCAAACACACTTTTTGATACATTGATCATGAAATTAACACGTGTGGCTAAACAACCTACCATATTGATTGAAATCAAACAAGTATAAATACCATTTAAAACTCTCAATCCATTTAAATCCGTCAGTCAAAGGAATCATACATCATAGTCTGCATTCCGTACAAATGTTAACTGGTTTAATTCTAACATAATAAGTTATTCTGATCAACTCATGTGATTTATGCTCCTCTTATTCTTACCAAGACTATTTTTCATGCAATAACTTTCAAATTACATTTTGCTTCTGCCTTAATGACTATACTCATTATGAAAAAAAATGCCCTAGGACCATCTATCACATGAATTCATTCAATTTAACAAACAATGGAGTGGCTTGATCTTGAATTTCATTTCTTATTGATATTAATTGTTGAATTCAAAATATGAGAGTGCCTCCCACCATTTCTCTTTTCCAATGCTCCTCTTTTGACTCCAAACACACTTTTTGATACATTGATCAAGAAATTAACACGTGTGGCTAAATAAGCTACCATATTGATTGAATCAAACAAGTATAAATACCATTAAAACTCTAAATGCATTTAAATCCGTTAGTCAAAGGAATCATTCAACATGGTTTGCATTCCGTACAAATGTTAACTGGTTTAATTCTTAAATAATAAGATATTCTAATCAACTCATGTGAATTATGCTCCTCTTATTGTTACCAAGACTATTTTTCATGCAATAACATTCAAATTACATTTTGCTTCTTCCTTAATGACTATACTCATTATGAAGAAAATGCCCATGGACTATCTATCACATGAATTCATTCAATTTAACAAACAATGGAGTGCTTCATCTTCAATTTCATTTCTCAATGATATTAATTGTTGAATTCAAAATAAGAGAGTGCCTCCCACCATTTCTGTTTAGCAATGCTCCTCTTTTGACTCCAAACACACTTTTTGATACATTGATCATGAAATTAACACGTGTGGCTAAACAACCTACCATATTGATTGAATCAAACAAGTATAAATACCATTAAAACTCTCAATCCATTTAAATCTGTCAATCAAAGGAATCATACATCATAGTCTGCATTCCGTACAAATGTTAACTAGTTTAATTCTAAAATAATAAGATATTCTAATCAACTCATGTGAATTATGCTCCACTTATTCTTGCCAAGATTATTTTTCATGCAATAACTTTCAAATTACATTTTGCTTCTTCCTTAATGACTATACTAATTATGAAGAAAATGCCTATGGACTATCTATCACATGAATTCATTCAATTTAACAAACAATGGAGTGCTTGATCTTGAATTTCATTTCTTAATGATATTAATTGTTGAATTCAAAATAAGAGAGTGCCTCCCACCATTTCTCTTTAGCAATGCTCCTCTTTTGACTCCAAACACACTTTTTGACACAGTGATCATGAAATTAACACGTGTGGCTAAACAACCTACCATATTGATTGAATCAAACAAGTATAAATACCATTAAAACTCTAAATGCATTTAAATCCGTTAGTCAAAGGAATCATTCAACATGGTTTGCATTCCGTACAAATGTTAACTGGTTTAATTCTTAAATAATAAGATATTCTAATCAACTCATGTGAATTATGCTCCTCTTATTCTTACCAAGACTATTTTTCATGCAATAACTTTCAAATTACATTTTGCTTCTTCCTAAATGACTATACTCATTATGAAAAAAATGCCCTAGGACCATCTATCACATGAATTCATTCAATTTAACAAACAATGAGTGCTTCATCTTGAATTTCATTTCTTAATGATATTAATTGTTGAATTCAAAATAAGAGAGTGCCTCCCACCATTTCTCTTTAGCAATGCTCCTCTTTTGACTCCAAACACACTTTTTGGCACAATGATAAGGAAATTAACAAGTGTGCCTAAACAACCTACCATATTACCGTTAAAACTCTAAATCCATTTAAATCCGTTAGTCAGACGAGTCATTCATCATGGTTTGCATTCCGTACAAATGTGAACTGGTTCAATTCTGAAATAATAAGACATTCTATTCACCTCATGTGAATTAAGCTCCTCTTATTGTTACCAAGACTATTTTTCATGCAATAACTTTCAAATTACATTTTGCTTCTTCCTTAATGACTATACTAATTATGAAGAAAATGCCTATGGACTATCTATCACATGAATTCATTCAATTTAACAAACAATGGAGTGCTTGATCTTGAATTTCATTTCTTAATGATATTAATTGTTGAATTCAAAATAAGAGAGTGCCTCCCACCATTTCTCTTTAGCAATGCTCCTCTTTTGACTCCAAACACACTTTTTGATACATTGATCATGAAATTAACACGTGTGGCTAAACAACCTACCATATTGATTGAATCAAACAAGTATAAATACCATTAAAACTCTAAATCCATTTAAATCCGTCAGTCAAAGGAATCATACATCATAGTCTGCATTCCGTACAAATGTTAACTGGTTTAATTCTAACATAATAAGTTATTCTGATCAACTCATGTGATTTATGCTCCTCTCTTATTCTTACCAAGACTATTTTTCATGCAATAACTTTCAAATTACATTTTGCTTCTGCCTTAATGACTATACTCATTATGAAAAAAAATGCCCTAGGACCATCTATCACATGAATTCATTCAATTTAACAAACAATGGAGTGCTTGATCTTGAATTTCATTTCTTATTGATATTAATTGTTGAATTCAAAATATGAGAGTGCCTCCCACCATTTCTCTTTTCCAATGCTCCTCTTTTGACTCCAAACACACTTTTTGATACATTGATCAAGAAATTAACACGTGTGGCTAAATAAGCTACCATATTGATTGAATCAAACAAGTATAAATACCATTAAAACTCTAAATGCATTTAAATCCGTTAGTCAAAGGAATCATTCAACATGGTTTGCATTCCGTACAAATGTTAACTGGTTTAATTCTAACATAATAAGTTATTCTGATCAACTCATGTGATTTATGCTCCTCTTATTCTTACCAATACTATTTTTCATGCAATAACTTTCAAATTACACTTTGCTTCTTCCTTAATGACTATACTCATTATGAAGAAAATGCCCATGGACTATCTATCACATGAATTCATTCAATTTAACAAACAATGGTGTGCTTGATCTTGAATTTCATTTCTTAATGATATTAATTGTTGAATTCAAAATAAGAGAGTGCCTCCCACCATTTCTCTTTAGCAATGCTCCTCTTTTGACTCCAAACACACTTTTTGATATATTGATCATGAAATTAACACGTGTGGCTAAACAACCTACCATATTGATTGAATCAAACAAGTATAAATACCATTAAAACTCTAAATACATTTAAATCCGTTAGTCAAAGGAATCATTCAACATGGTTTGCATTCCTTACAAATGTTAACTGGTTTAATTCTAAAATAATAAGATATTCTAATCAACTCATGTGAATTATGCTCCTCTTATTGTTACCAAGACTATTTTTCATGCAAAAAATTTCAAATTACATTTTGCTTCTTCCTTAATGACTATACTCATTATGAAGAAAATGCCCATGGACTATCTATCACATGAATTCATTCAATTTAACAAACAATGGAGTGCTTCATCTTGAATTTCATCTCTTATTGATATTAATTGTTGAATTCAAAATAAGAGAGTGCCTCCCACCATTTCTCTTTAGCAGTGCTCCTCTTTTGACTCCAAACACACTTTTTGACACAGTAATCATGAAATTAACAAGTGTGGCTAAACAACCTACCATATTGATTGAATCAAAAAGGTAGAAACACCATTAAAACTCTAAATCCATTTAAATCCGTTAGTCAAAGGAGTCATTCATCATGGTTTGCATTCCGTTCAAATGTGAACTGGTTTAATTCTGAAGTAATAAGACATTCTATTCACCTCATGTGAATTAAGCTCCTCTTATTGTTACCAAGACTATTTTTCATGCAATAACTTTCAAATTACATGTTGCTTCTTCCTTAATGACTATACTCATTATGAAGAAAATGCCCATGGACTATCTATCACATGAATTCATTCAATTTAACAAACAATGGAGTGCTTGATCTTGAATTTCATTTCTTAATGATATTAATTGTTGAATTCAAAATAAGAGAGTGCCTCCCACCATTTCTCTTTAGCAATGCTCCTCTTTTGACTCCAAAACACACTTTTTGATACATTGATCATGAAATTAACACGTGTGGCTAAACAACCTACCATATTGATTGAATCAAACAAGTATAAATACCATTAAAACTCTCAATCCATTTAAATCCGTAAGTCAAAGGAATCATACATCATAGTCTGCATTCCGTACAAATGTTAACTGGTTTAATTCTAACATAATAAGTTATTCTGATCAACTCATGTGATTTATGCTCCTCTTATTCTTACCAAGACTATTTTTCATGCAATAACTTTCAAATTACATTTTGCTTCTGCCTTAATGACTATACTCATTATGAAAAAAATGCCCTAGGACCATCTATCACATGAATTCATTCAATTTAACAAACAATGGAGTGCTTGATCTTGAATTTCATTTCTTATTGATATTAATTGTTGAATTCAAAATATGAGAGTGCCTCCCACCATTTCTCTTTTCCAATGCTCCTCTTTTGACTCCAAACACACTTTTTGATACATTGATCAAGAAATTAACACGTGTGGCTAAATAAGCTACCATATTGATTGAATCAAACAAGTATAAATACCATTAAAACTCTAAATGCATTTAAATCCGTTAGTCAAAGGAATCATTCAACATGGTTTAATTCTTAAATAATAAGATATTCTATTCACCTCATGTGAATTATGCTCCTCTTATTGTTACCAAGACTATTTTTCATGCAATAACTTTCAAATTACATGTTGCTTCTTCCTTAATGACTATACTCATTATGAAGAAAATGCCCATGGACTATCTATCACATGAATTCATTCAATTTAACAAACAATGGAGTGCTTGATCTTGAATTTCATTTCTTAATGATATTAATTTTTGAATTCAAAATAAGAGAGTGCCTCCCACCATTTCTCTTTAGCAATGCTCCTCTTTTGACTCCAAACACACTTTTTGATACATTGATCATGAAATTAACACGTGTGGCTAAACAACCTACCATATTGATTGAATCAAACAAGTATAAATACGATTAAAACTCTCAATCCATTTAAATCCGTCAGTCAAAGGAATCATACATCATAGTCTGCATTCCGTACAAATGTTAACTAGTTTAATTCTAAAATAATAAGATATTCTAATCAACTCATGTGAATTATGCTCCTCTTATTCTTACCAAGACTATTTTTCATGCAATAACTTTCAAATTACATTTTGCTTCTTCCTTAATGACTATACTCATTATGAAAAAAATGCCCTAGGACCATCTATCACATGAATTCATTCAATTTAACAAACAATGGAGTGCTTCATCTTGAATTTCATTTCTTATTGATATTAATTGTTGAATTCAAAAAATAAGAGAGTGCCTCCTACCATTTCTCTTTAGCAATGCTCCTCTTTTGACTCCAAAAACACACTTTTTGACACAGTGATCATGAAATTAACACGTGTGGCTAAACAACCTACCATATTGATTGAATCAAAAAGATAGAAACACCATTAAAACTCTAAATCCATTTAAATCCGTTAGTCAAAGGAGTCATTTATCATGGTTTGCATTCCGTTCAAATGTGAACTGGTTTAATTCTGAAGTAATAAGACATTCTATTCACCTCATGTGAATTAAGCTCCTCTTATTGTTACCAAGTCTATTTTTCATGTAATAACTTTCAAATTACATTTTGCTTCTTCCTTAATGACTATACTCATTATGAAGAAAATGCCCATGGACTATCTATCACATGAATTCATTCAATTTAACAAACAATGGAGTGCTTCATCTTGAATTTCATTTCTTAATGATATTAATTGTTGAATTCAAAAATAAGAGGGTGCCTCCCACCATTTCTCTTTAGCAATGCTCCTCTTTTGACTCCAAACACACTTTTTGACACATTGATCATGAAATTAACACGTGTGGCTAAACAACCTACCATATTGATTGAATCAAACAAGTATAAATACGATAAAAAAACTCTCAATCCATTTAAATCCGTCAGTCAAAGGAATCATTCATCATAGTTTGCATTCCGTACAAATGTTAACTGGTTTAATTCTAAAATAATAAGATATTCTAATCAACTCATGTGAATTATGCTCCTCTTATTCTTACCAAGACTATTTTTCATGCAATAACTTTCAAATTACATTTTGCTTCTTCCTAAATGACTATACTCATTATGAAAAAAATGCCCTAGGACCATCTATCACATGAATTCATTCAATTTAACAAACAATGGAGTGCTTCATCTTGAATTTCATTTCTTAATGATATTAATTGTTGAATTCAAAATAAGAGAGTGCCTCCCACCATTTCTCTTTAGCAATGCTCCTCTTTTGACTCCAAACACACTTTTTGGCACAATGATAAGGAAATTAACACGTGTGCCTAAACAACCTACCATATTACCGTTAAAACTCTAAATCCATTTAAATCCGTTAGTCAGACGAGTCATTCATCATGGTTTGCATTCCGTACAAATGTGAACTGGTTCAATTCTGAAATAATAAGACATTCTATTCACCTCATGTGAATTAAGCTCCTCTTATTGTTACCAAGACTATTTTTCATGCAATAACTTTCAAATTACATTTTGCTTCTGCCTTAATGACTATACTCATTATGAAAAAAATGCCCTAGGACCATCTATCACATGAATTCATTCAATTTAACAAACAATGGAGTGCTTGATCTTGAATTTCATTTCTTATTGATATTAATTGTTGAATTCAAAATAAGAGAGTGCCTCCCACCATTTCTCTTTAGCAATGCTCCTCTTTTGACTCCAAACACACTTTTTGATACATTGATCAAGAAATTAACACGTGTGGCTAAATAAGCTACCATATTGATTGAATCAAACAAGTATAAATACCATTAAAACTCTAAATGCATTTAAATCCGTTAGTCAAAGGAATCATTCAACATGGTTTGCATTCCGTACAAATGTTAACTGGTTTAATTCTTAAATAATAAGATATTCTAATCAACTCATGTGAATTATGCTCCTCTTATTGTTACCAAGACTATTTTTCATGCAATAACTTTCAAATTACATTTTGCTTCTGCCTTAATGACTATACTCATTATGAAAAAAATGCCCATGGACCATCTATCACATGAATTCATTCAATTTAACAAACAATGGAGTGCTTGATCTTGAATTTCATTTCTTAATGATATTAATTGTTGAATTCAAAATAAGAGAGTGCCTCCCACCATTTCTCTTTAGCAATGATCCTCTTTTGACTCCTAAACACACTTTTTGATACATTGATCATGAAATTAACACGTGTGGCTAAACAACCTACCATATTGATTGAATCAAACAAGTATAAATACCATTAAAACTCTCAATCCATTTAAATCTGTCAATCAAAGGAATCATACATCATAGTCTGCATTCCGTACAAATGTTAACTTGTTTAATTCTAAAATAATAAGATATTCTAATCAACTCATGTGAATTATGCTCCTCTTATTCGTGCCAAGACTATTTTTCATGCAATAACTTTCAAATTACATTTTGCTTCTTCCTTAATGACTATACTCATTGTGAAAAAAATGCCCTAGGACCATCTATCACATGAATTCATTCAATTTAACAAACAATGGAGTGCTTCATCTTGAATTTCATTTCTTATTGATATTAATTGTTGAATTCAAAATAAGAGAGTGCCTCCCACCATTTCTCTTTAGCAATGCTCCTCTTTTGACTCCAAACACACTTTTTGACACAGTGATCATGAAATTAACACGTGTGGCTAAACAACCTACCATATTGATTGAATCAAAAAGATAGAAACACCATTAAAACTCTAAATCCATTTAAATCCGTTAGTCAAAGGAGTCATTTATCATGGTTTGCATTCCGTTCAAATGTGAACTGGTTTAATTCTGAAGTAATAAGACATTCTATTCACCTCATGTGAATTAAGCTCCTCTTATTGTTACCAAGTCTATTTTTCATGTAATAACTTTCAAATTACATTTTGCTTCTTCCTTAATGACTATACTCATTATGAAGAAAATGCCCATGGACTATCTATCACATGAATTCATTCAATTTAACAAACAATGGAGTGCTTCATCTTGAATTTCATTTCTTAATGATATTAATTGTTGAATTCAAAATAAGAGGGTGCCTCCCACCATTTCTCTTTAGCAGTGCTCCTCTTTTGACTCCAAACAAACTTTTTGACACATTGATCATGAAATTAACACGTGTGGCTAAACAACCTACCATATTGATTGAATCAAACAAGTATAAATACGATTAAAACTCTCAATCCATTTAAATCCGTCAGTCAAAAGGAATCATTCATCATAGTTTGCATTCAGTACAAATGTTAACTGGTTTAATTCTAAAATAATATAAATATTCTAATCAACTCATGTGAATTATGCTCCTCTTATTCTTACCAAGACTATCTTTCATGCAATAACTTTCAAATTACATTTTGCTTCTTCCTTAATGACTATACTCATTATGAAAAAAATGCCCTAGGACCATCTATCACATGAATTCATTCAATTTAACAAACAATGGAGTGCTTCATCTTGAATTTCATTTCTTAATGATATTAATTGTTGAATTCAAAATAAGAGAGTGCCTCCCACCATTTCTCTTTAGCAATGCTCCTCTTCTGACTCCAAACACATTTT
>JBAPLH010000590.1:0-17872 GCA_037897445.1 Ceriops zippeliana
TTATTATCAATAAGAAATGCGAATGAAGATGGAGGACTCTTGTTTGTTGGAATTGAATGAATTCCTCTTATTGATGGTTCGGAGGGCAATATTTTTCTCATGTATATAGTCGTTGTATTAAAGGGTTAGTAGAAAAACGTTGTGATGTCAAGTGTTATTCAATGAAAAATACTCTTTAGCTGTTACACGATAACAGGTGCCGATTGTTGCTGTGTTGAGGTGATATTGTAGAAGTGCGCCTTATTATTGAGGAGAATTAAAACTTACATCACATATGCTACGAAGTTACGCCATGAACCAAGAATGAACTAGATTGATTTCGCTGTGATGGCTAATGTAAGTAGATTTGTGAGTGTCAAATGGAGTCTTATGTAATTTGTGACAGTTCATTATACTATAACTAAGGTGGTTGATCAACAGTTTAGGCATTCTCATCATCATATGTAGACAACAATGAATTTGTTGTCATATTTGAAAGAGGAGCCACTGCTAACAAGAAAATGATGGTGAGGGGTACTCTGTGATTTTGTGTACCACTAAACCAATCTTTTATGCATAAGATATGCGGTGAAATCCACGTTGGAGCGACTTCTTGTATGTTAGAAATGTTTATGAATTGCCTCTTATTGAATGGTTAAGGGGCATTATTTTATTGTATAGTGAAATCATAGTTGTAGTAATAGGTAGGTAGAAATAACCTATTGACAGAAGGTTATTTCAAGTGAAATAATGATACTCGTTCTGATTTATCTGTAACAGTTTTTTTTAAGACGTGCACTCAAGCTAGCCATGAGCACGTGATATGAAAGCAGCTCTTTATTTAGGTGGGAATTTAAACTAAATTCACATAGCAAACGTAATACAAACCAAGATGAATGATTGATTTTCGCAGATGGCATAGTGTATGTCGATTGAGTTAGTTTTCTAATGGACGTTAAAGAATGTTGTGTCATTGTAATTCGATATACTCAGGTGGTTTATCAACATTTGTTCATAGCTTCATCCTCAAATGTATACAAAATGTCTCGTTGCCAATAAAGTAAAAGGAGCCCATGTACTGAACCAGAAATGATGCGCGAGGGTACTCTTTATTAGTGTTTCTGATTCTCAATCACATTATTTATCTATATAGAACAGTTGCGATTAATCAAGATGGACGATGCTCTTGTTTGGTAGAAATTGTATATGGATTCTTACTTGATTGATGAGCTCTTTGCGGTACATATTTTTATAATTGGAATAGAGTCGATAATAAAGGTGAGAAAACATAATGTCTGATAGGTCATTGAATGGAGAAAAAGAATACTACTTTGTAAAAATTAGAGGAGCGAGCTAACGATGTGGTAGACATGAGGTGATGTAGATGAAAAGCATACATGTATTTAGGAATTTAAATACATCACATAAAGGCAGCGAAATACTCAATATCAAGATGAGAGAATGATTTGATTTCGCAGATGTAGAGTATAGTACGATTTAGTAGTTTCAATGGAAAGTTTAAATTAGAGTGATTTCATTTATATATGTAGGTGGTTCTTATCCAACAATTTGTCATTCTCATCACTTCAATGTGTTCTAGGCAACATACGTCTCGTCTGCAATTAAATGAGGAGCCTTTGTATTTGGCAACTAGAATTGCTGGGAATGGCAGTAGGCTACTCTTTTTTAGGAACATCAATCGCATATTATTATATAATACGAGATGCGTAATCACAAGTGTGAGGAACTATTGATTTGTTAGAGTATTTTGATATGATGTTCCAATATGATTGATGGCTAGTTGGGGCACCATAGTTTATCAATGAATATAGTCGTTACTACAGATTGAAAACATTCATGTCTAAAGATTCTGTGAATTGATAAGATCACTCCGCTTGTATCTGTATACTATAGAGGGAGCCCCTCACATTATCATGTGGTTCGATATGGAACAGCATACTATTATGTGCGTATTTAAAATACATACACATTAAGCACAAAATGCTCAATGCATAGATGCATTAGTTAAATGTCGCGATGCAAGTAGTAGATTTAGAGTTTCAAATGGAATAGTTTAAATTTATGTGACATTTCATTATTATACTAGGTGGTTTTTAGCCACTCATTGTCATTATTCCATCATATCAATGTATGCACAAAATGTGTGGTTGCAATTAAAAGAGGAGCCCACTACATCAAGAAATGATGGGGTATCTTTATGTTGGAACACAAACCAATTATTATCCAATAAATATGCGATTCATGATGGTGGAGGACCTCCTTGTTTGTTAGAAATTGAATGAATTACTTAGATGATGGTTCTTGGGCAATAATTTATATAATAGAATATAGTCGTTAATAAAAGTAGAAAATATAACATAATGGTCAAGGTTATTTGAATGGGAAAAAATACTCTTTTGCAACAATATGAGGTGCATATTTAGAATGACGAATGATATGATAGCCTCTCATTCATCTTAGGAATTAAACTACATCACATAAGCGCGCGAAATGCAAACCCAAGATGAATGAATTGATTTCGCATATGCAAAAAAAGGGTAAGTAGAGATTTAGAGTTTCATTGACGAGTTTAAATTTGATGACATTTCATTAATATACTAGGTGGTTTAGCCACATTTGTCATTATCAATCAATCAATGTATCAAAATGTGTGGTTATGCAATTATAAAAGTGGGAGCCCTTTGGCAACAAGAAATGATGGGACGGTACTCTTTATGTTGGAACTACCAACCAATTAACTTATCATCAGAAATGCGAAATCAAGATGGCAGGACTCTTGTTTGTTTAGAAAATGAATGATTTCAATCTTATTTGATGGTATCTAGGGCAAGTCTATTTTTGAATAATGTTAATATAGGTTAAGCGTATAATAAGAGGTAGATAAAAAACATATGTCAAGGGTACATTGAATGAAAATATACTCCTTTTGCAACACTCTAAGAGGAGCCTAATTAGGATTGAGGTGATAATTGAATAACCTCATCTTATTTAGGAATTAAACTACATCATCATAACTTCACGAAATGCAAGATGAAATGATTGATTTCGCAGATGCAAGTAAGTAGATTTTAGAGTTTTCAATGGAGTTTAAATTTGTGTCATTTCATTAATATACTAGGTGGTTTAGCCACATTTTGTCATTCCTCATCATCATTGTATCAAAATGTGTGGTTGCAATTAAAAGAGGAGCCCTGCAACAAGAAATGATGGGAGGTACTCTTTATTTTGGAAAATCAACCAATTATTTATCAATAAGAAATGCGAATGATGATGGAGGACTCTTGTTTGTTTGAATTGAATGAATTTCCTCGATTGATTGATGGTTCATGGGCAATATTTTTTATAATGAAATATAGTCGTTAATAAAAGTAGAAAACATAATGTCAAGGTCATTGAATGAAAAAATACTCCTTGTAACAATAAGAGGAGCCTAATTAGCATGAGGTGATATGAAAGCTTCTCATTATTTAGGAATTAAAACTACATCACATAAGCACGCGAAATGCAAACCAAGATGAATGATTTGATTTCGCAGATGCAAGTAAGTAGATTTAGAGTTTCAATGGAGTTTAAATTTGTGTCATTTCATTAATATACTAGGTGGTTTAGCCACATTTGTCATTCTCATCATCAATGTATCAAAATGTGTGGTTGCAATTAAAAGAGGAGTTTTGCAACAAGAAATGATGGGAGGTACTCTTTATTTTGGAACTCAACCAATTATTATCAATAAGAAATGCGAATCAATGAATGGAGGACTCTGTTTTGTTGAATTGAATGAATTCCTCTTATTGATGGTTCTTGGGCAATATTTTTTATAATGAATTAGTCGTTAATAAAAGGTAGAAAAACATAATGTCAAAGGTTATTGAATGAAAAATACTCCTTGTAACAATAAGAGGAAAGCCTAATTAGCGTGAGGTGTGATATGAAAGCCTCATTATTTAGGAATTAAACTACATCACATAAGCACGAAATGCAAACCAAGATGAAATGATTGATTTCGCAGATGCAAGTAAGTAGATTTAGAGTTTCAATGGAGTTTAAATTTGTGTCACATTTCATTAATATACTAGGTGGTTTTAGCCACTTTTTGTCATTCTCATCATCAATGTATCAAAATGTCTGTGTTTGCAATTAAAAAGAGGAGCCCTGCAACAAAGAAATGATGGGAGGTACTCTCTTTATTTTGGGAACTCAACCAATTATTATCAATAAGAAATGCGAATGATGATGGAGGACTCTTGTTTGTTGGAATTGAATGATTTCCTCTTATTGATGGTTCTTGGGCAATATTTTTATAATGAATATAGTCGTTAATAAAAGGTAAAAAAACATAATGTCAAGGTTATTGAATGAAAAATACTCCTTGTAACAATAAGAGGAGCCCTAATTAGCATGAGGTGATATGAAAGCCTCATTATTTAGGAATTAAAACTACATCACATAAGCACGAAATGCAAACCAAGATGAATGATTGATTTCGCAGATGCAAGTAAGTAGATTTAGAGTTTCAATGGAGTTTAAATTTTGTGTCATTTCAATTAATATACTAGGTGGTTTAGCCACATTTGTCATTCTCATCATCAATGTATCAAAATGTGTGGTTGCAATTAAAAAGAGGAGCCCTGCAACAAGAAAATGATGGGAGGTACTCTTTATTTTTGGAACTCAACCAATTATTATCAATAAAAAATGCGAATCAAGATGGAGGACTCTTGTTTTGTTTAGAAATTGAATGAATTCCTCATGATTGATGGTTTCTTGGGCAATATTTTTATAATGAATATAGTCGTTAATAAAAGGTAGAAAACATAATGTCAAGGTCATTGAATGAAAAATATACTCCTTGTAAACAATAAGAGGAGCCCTAATTAGCATGAGGTGATATGAAAGCCTCATTATTTTAGGAGAATTAAACTACATCACATAAGCCACGAAATGCAAAACCAAGATGAATGATTGATTTCGCAGATGCAAGTAAGTAGATTTAGAGTTTTCAATGGAGTTTAAATTTGTGTCATTTCATTAATATACTAGGTGGTTTAGCCACATTTGTCATTCTCATCATCAATGTATCAAAATGTGTGGTTGCAATTAAAAGAGGAGCCCTGCAACAAGAAATGATGGGAGGTACTCTTTATTTTGGAAACTCAAACCAATATTATTATCAATAAGAATTTGCAAGCGAATGCTGAATGATGGAGGACTCTTGTTTGTTGGAATTGAATGAATTCCTCTGATTGATGGAATTCTTGGGCAATATTTTTATAATGAATATAGTCGTCGTTAATAAAGGTAAAAAACATAATGTCAAGGTCATATTCAATGAAAAAATACTCCTTTGTAACAATAAGAGGAGCCTAATTAGCAATGAGGTGATATGAAAGCCTCATTATTTAGGAATTAAACTACATCACATAAGCACGAAATGCAAACCAAGATGAATGATTGATTTCGCAGATGCAAGTAAGTAGATTTTAGAGTTTCAATGGAGTTTTAAATTTGTGTCATTTCATTAATATACTAGGTGGGTTTAGCCAACATTTGTCATTCTCATCATCAATGTATCAAAATGTGTGGTTGCAATTAAAAGAGGAGCCCTGCAAACAAGAAATGATGGGGAGGTACTCTTTATTTTGGAACTCAACCAATTATTATCAATAAGAAATGCGAATCAAGATGGAGGACTCTTGTTTGTTAGAATTTGAATGAATTCCTCTGATTGATGGTTCATGGGCAATATTTTTATAATGAATATAGTCGTTAATAAAGGTAGAAAACATAATGTCAAAGGTCATTGAATGAAATGAAAAATACTCCTTGTAACAATAAGAGGAGCCTAATTAGCATGAGGTGATATGAAAGCCTCATTATTTAGGAATTAAACTACATCACATAAGCGCGAAATGCAAACCAAGATGAATGATTGATTTCGCAGATGCAAGTAAGTAGATTTAGAGTTTCAATGGAGTTTAAATTTTGTGTCATTTCATTAATATACTAGGTGGTTTAGCCACATTTGTCATTTCTCATCATCAATGTATCAAAATGTGTGGTTGCAATTAAAAGAGGAGCCCTGTAACAAGAAATGATGGGAGGTACTCTTGACAGATTTTTGGAACTCAAACCAATTATTATCAATAAGAAATGCGAATGATGATGGAGGACTCTTGTTTGTTAGAATTGAATGAATTCCTCTGATTGATGGTTCATGGCAATATTTTTATAATGAATATAGTCGTTAATAAAGGTAAAAACATAATGTCAAGGTCATCAATGAAAAATACTCCTTGTAACAATAAGAGGAGCCTAATTAGCATGAGGTGATATGAAAGCCTCATTATTTAGGAAATTAAACTACATCACATAAAGCACGAAATGCAAACCAAGATGAATGATTGATTTCGCAGATGCAAGTAAGTAGATTTAGAGTTTCAATGGAGTTTAAATTTGTGTCATTTTCATTAATCTATACTAGGTGGTTTAGCCACATTTGTCATTCTCATCATCAATGTATCAAAATGTGTGGTTGCAATTAAAAGAGGAGCCCTGCAACAAGAAATGATGGGAGGTACTCTTTTATTTTGGAACTCAACCAATTATTATCAATAAGAAATGCGAATCAAAGATGGAGGACTCTTGTTTGTTTAGAAATTGAATGAATTTCCTCTGATTGATGGTTCTTGGGCAATATTTTTTATAATGAATATAGTCGTTAATAAAGGTAGAAAACATAATGTCAAGGTCATTGAATGAAAAATACTCCTTGTAACAATAAGAGGAGCCTAATTAGCATGAGGTGATATGAAAGCCTCATTATTTAGGAATTAAAACTACATCACATAAGCACGAAATGCAAACCAAGATGAATGATTGATTTCGCGCAGATGCAAGTAAGTAGATTTAGAGTTTCAATGGAGTTTAAATTTGTGTCATTTCATTAATATACTAGGTGGTTTAGCCACATTTGTCATTCTCATCATCAATGTATCAAAATGTGTGGTTGCAATTAAAAGAGGAGCCCTGCAACAAGAAATGATGGGAGGTACTCTTTATTTTGGAACTCAACCAATTATTATCAATAAGAAATGCGAATCAAAGATGATGGAGGACTCTTGTTTGTTAGAATTGAATGAATTCCTCTGATTGATGGTTCTTGGGCAATATTTTTATAATGAATATAGTCGTTAATAAAGGTAGAAAAACATAAATGTCAAGGTCATTGAATGAAAAATACTCCTTGTAACAATAAGAGGAGCCTAATTAGCATGAGGTGATATGAAAGCCTCATTATTTAGGAATTAACTACATCACATAAGTGCGAAATGCAAACCAAGATGAATGATTGATTTCGCAGATGCAAGTAAGTAGATTTAGAGTTTCAATGGAGTTTAAATTTGGGTCATTTCATTAATATACTAGGTGGTTTAGCCACATTTGTCATTTCTCATCATCAATGTGTATCAAAATGTGTGGTTGCAATTAAAAAAGAGGAGCCCTGTAACAAGAAATGATGGGAGGTACTCTTAATTTTGGAAATCAACCAATTATTATCAAGAAGAAATGCGAATGATGATTGAGGACTCTTGTTTGTTGGAATTGAATGATTTCCTCTTATTGATGGTTCTTGGGCAATATTTTTATTATGAATATAGTCGTTAATAAAGGTAAAAAACATTAATGTCAAGGTTATTCAATGAAAAAATACTCCTTGTAACAATAAGAGGAGCCTAATTAGCATGAGGTGATATGAAAGCCTCATTATTTAGGAATTAAACTACATCACATAAGCACGAAAATGCAAACCAAGATGAAATGATTGATTTCGCAGATGCAAGTAAGTAGATTTAGAGTTTCAATGGAGTTTAAATTTGTGTCATTTCATTAATATACTAGGTGGTTTAGCCACATTTGTCATTCTCATCATCAATGTATCAAAATGTGTGGTTGCAATTAAAAGAGGAGCCCTGCAACAAGAAATGATGGGAGGTACTCTTTATTTTGGAACTCAACCAATTATTATCAATAAGAAATGCGAATCAAGATGGAGGACTCTTGTTTGTTAGAATTGAATGAATTCCTCTTATTGATGGTTCTTGGGGCAATATTTTTATAATGAATATAGTCGTTAATAAAAGGTAAAAAAACATAATGTCAAGGTCATTGAATGAAAAATACTCCTTGTAACAATAAGAGGAGCCTAATTAGCATGAGGTGATATGAAAGCCTCATTATTTAGGAATTAAACTACATCACATAAGCACGAAAATGCAAACCAAGATGAATGATTGATTTCGCAGATGCAAGTAAGTAGATTTAGAGTTTCAATGGAGTTTAAAATTTGTGTCATTTTCATTAATATACTAGGTGGTTTAGCCACATTTGTCATTCTCATCATCAATGTATATCAAAATGTGTGGTTGCAATTAAAAGAGGAGCCCTGCAACAAGAAATGATGGGAGGTACTCTTTATTTTGGAACTCAACCAATTATTATCAATAAGAAATGCGAATCAAGATGGAGGACTCCTTGTTTGTTAGAATTGAATGAATTCCTCTGATTGATGGGTTTCTTGGGCAATATTTTTTATTAAATGAATATAGTCGTTAATAAAGGTAAAAAAACATAATGTCAAGGTCATTGAATGAAAAATACTCCTTGTAACAATAAGAGGAGCCTAATTAGCATGAAGGGTGATATGAAAGCCTCATTATTTAGGAATTAAAACTACATCACATAAGCACGAAAATGCAAACCAAGATGAATGATTGATTTCGCAGATGCAAGTAAGTAGATTTAGAGTTTCAATGGAGTTTAAATTTGTGTCATTTCATTAATATACTAGGTGGTTTATCCACATTTGTCATTCTCATCATCAATGTATCAAAATGTGTGGTTGCAATTAAAAGAGGAGCCCTGCAACAAGAAATGATGGGAGGTACTCTTTATTTTGGAACTCAACCAATTATTATCAATAAGAAATGCGAATCAAGATGGAGGACTCTTGTTTGTTAGAATTGAATGAATTCCTCTTGATTGATGGTTCTTTGGGCAATATTTTTATAATGAATATAGTCGTTAATAAAGGTAAAAAAACATAATGTCAAGGTCATTGAGTGAAAAATACTCCTTGTAACAATAAGAGGAGCCTAATTAGCATGAGGTGATATGAAAGCCTCATTATTTAGGAATTAAACTACATCACATAAGCACGAAATGCAAACCAAGATGAATGATTGATTTCGCAGATGCAAGTAAGTAGATTTAGAGTTTCAATGGAGTTTAAATTTGTGTCATTTCATTAATATACTAGGTGGTTTAGCCACATTTGTCATTCTCATCATCAATGTATCAAAAATGTGTGTGGTTGCAATTAAAAGAGGAGCCCTGCAACAAGAAATGATGGGAGGTACTCTTTATTTTGGAACTCAACCAATTATTATCAATAAGAAATGCGAATCAAGATGGAGGACTCTTGTTTTGTTAGAATTGAATGAATTCCTCTGATTGATGGTTCTTGGGCAATATTTTTATAATGAATATAGTCGTTAATAAAGGTAAAAAACATAATGTCAAGGTCATTGAATGAAAAATACTCCTTGTAACAATAAGAGGAGCCTAAATTAGCATGAGGTGATATGAAAGCCTCATTATTTAGGAATTAAAACTACATCACATAAGCGCGAAATGCAAACCAAGATGAATGATTGATTTCGCAGATGCAAGTAAGTAGATTTAGAGTTTCAATGGAGTTTAAATTTGTGTCATTTCATTAATATACTAGGTGGTTTAGCCACATTTGTCATTCTCATCATCAATGTATCAAAATGTGTGGGTTGCAATTAAAAGAGGAGCCCTGCAACAAGAAATGATGGGAGGTACTCTTTATTTTTGGAACTCAACCAATTATTATCAATAAGAAATGCGAAATGATGATGGAGGACTCTTGTTTGTTAGAATTGAATGAATTCCTCTGATTGATGGTTCTTGGGCAATATTTTTTATAATGAATATAGTCGTTAATAAAGGTAAAAAAACATAATGTCAAGGTCATTGAATGAAAAATACTCCTTGTAACAATAAGAGGAGCCTAATTAGCATGAGGTGATATGAAAGCCTCATTATTTAGGAATTAAACTACATCACATAAGCACGAAATGCAAACCAAGATGAATGATTGATTTCGCAGATGCAAGTAAGTAGATTTAGAGTTTCAATGGAGTTTAAATTTGTGTCATTTCATTAATATACTAGGTGGTTTTAGCCACATTTGTCATTTCTCATCATCAATGTTATCAAAATGTGTGGTTGCAATTAAAAGAGGAGCCCTGCAACAAGAAATGATGGGAGGTACTCTTTATTTTGGAACTCAACCCAATTATTATCAATAAGAAATGCGAATCAAGATGGAGGACTCTTGTTTGTTAGAATTGAATGAATTCCTCTGATTGATGGTTTCTTGGGCAATATTTTTATAATGAATATAGTCGTTAATAAAGGTAAAAAAACATAATGTCAAGGTCATTGAATGAAAAATACTCCTTGTAACAATAAGAGGGAGCCTAATTAGCATGAGGTGATATGAAAGCCTCATTATTTAGGAATTAAACTACATCACATAAGCACGAAATGCAAACCAAGATGAATGATTGATTGATTTCGCAGATGCAAGTAAGTAGATTTAGAGTTTCAATGGAGTTTAAAATTTGTGTCATTTCATTAATATACTAGGTGGTTTAGCCACATTTGTCATTCTCATCATCAATGTATCAAAATGTGTGGTTGCAATTAAAAGAGGAGCCCTGCAACAAGAAATGATGGGAGGTACTCTTTATTTTGGAACTCAACCAATTTATATCAATAAGAAAATGCGAATCAAGATGGAGGACTCTTGTTTGTTAGAATTTGAATGAATTCCTCTGATTGATGGTTCTTGGGCAATATTTTTATAATGAATATAGTCGTTAATAAAGGTAAAAAAACATAATGTCAAGGTCATTGAAATGAAAAATACTCCTTGTAACAATAAAGAGGAGCCTAATTAGCATGAGGTGATATGAAAGAGCCTCATTATTTAGGAATTAAACTACATCACATAAGCACGAAATGCAAACCAAGATGAATGATTGATTTCGCAGATGCAAGTAAGTAGATTTAGAGTTTCAATGGAGTTTAAATTTGTGTCATTTCATTAATATACTAGGTGGTTTAGCCACATTTGTCATTCTCATCATCAATGTATCAAAATGTGTGGTTGCAATTAAAAAGGAGCCCTGCAACAAGAAATGATGGGAGGTACTCTTTATTTTGGAACTCAACCAATTATTATCAATAAGAAATGCGAATCAAGATGGAGGACTCTTGTTTGTTAGAATTGAATGAATTCCTCTGATTGATGGTTCTTGGGCAATATTTTTATAATGAATATAGTCGTTAATAAAGGTAAAGAAAACATAATGTCAAGGTCATTGAATGAAAAATACTCCTTTGTAACAATAAGAGGAGCCTAATTAGCATGAGTAGGTGATATGAAAGCCTCATTATTTAGGAATTTAAACTACATCACATAAGCGCGAAATGCAAAACCAAGATGAATGATTGATTTCGCAGATGCAAGTAAGTAGATTTAGAGTTTCAATGGAGTTTTAAATTTGTGTCATTTCATTAATATACTAGGTGGTTTAGCCACATTTGTCATTCTCATCATCAATGTATCAAAAAATGTGTGGTTGCAATTAAAAGAGGAGCCCTGCAACAAGAAATGATGGGAGGTACTCTTTATTTTGGAAAACTCAACCAATTATTATCAATAAGAAATGCGAATCAAGATGGAGGACTCTTGTTTGTTAGAATTGAATGAATTTCCTCTGATTGATGGTTCTTGGGCAATATTTTTATAATGAATATAGTCGTTAATAAAGGTAGAAAAAACATAATGTCAAGGTCATTGAAATGAAAAATACTCCTTGTAACAATAAGAGGAGCCTAAATTAGCATGAGGTGATATGAAAGCCTCATTATTTAGGAATTAAACTACATCACATATAAGCACGAAATGCAAACCAAGATGAATGATTGATTTTCGCAGATGCAAGTAAGTAGATTTAGAGTTTCAATGGAGTTTAAATTTGTGTCATTTCATTAATATACTAGGTGGTTTTAGCCACATTTGTCATTCTCATCATCAATGTATCAAAATGTGTGGTTGCAATTAAAAGAGGAGCCCCCTGCAACAAGAAATGATGGGAGGTACTCTTTATTTTGGAACTCAACCAATTATTATCAATAAGAAATGCGAAATGAAGATGGAGGACTCTTGTTTGTTAGAATTGAATGAATTCCTCTGATTGATGGGTTCTTGGGCAATATTTTTATAATGAATATAGTCGTTAATAAAGGTAGAAAACATAATGTCACAAGGTCATTGAATGAAAAATACTCCTTGTAACAATAAGAGAGAGCCTAATTAGCATGAGGTGATATGAAAGCCTCATTATTTAGGAATTAAACTACATCACATAAGCACGAAATGCAAACCAAGATGAATGATTGATTTCGCAGATGCAAGTAAGTAGATTTTAGAGTTTCAATGGAGTTTTAAATTTGTGTCATTTCATTAATATACTAGGTGGTTTTAGCCACATTTGTCATTCTCATCATCAATGTATCAAAATGTGTGTGGTTGCAATTAAAAGAGGAGCCCTGCAACAAGAAATGATGGAGGTACTCTTTATTTTGGGGAACTCAACCAATTATTATCAATAAGAAATGCGAATGATGATGGAGGACTCTTGTTTGTTGGAATTGAATGAATTCCTCTTATTGATGGTTCATTGGGCAAATAATTTTTATAATGAATATAGTCGTTAATATAAGGTTAAAAAAAAACATAATGTCAAGGTTCATTCAATGAAAAAAATACTCCTTGTAACAATAAGTAGGAGCCTAATTAGCATGAGGTGATATGAAAGCCTCATTATTTAGGAATTAAACTACATCACATAAAGCACGAAATGCAAACCAAGATGAATGATTGATTTCGCAGATGCAAGTAAGTAGATTTAGAGTTTCAATGGAGTTTAAATTTGTGTCATTTCATTAATATACTAGGTAGGTGGTTTAGCCACATTTGTCATTCTCATCATCAATCAATGTATCAAAATGTGTGTGGTTGCAATTAAAAAGAGGAGCCCCTGCAAACAAGAAATGATGGGAGGTACTCTTTATTTTTGGAACTCAACCAATTATTATCAATAAGAAATGCGAATCAAGATGGAGAGGACTCTTGTTTGTTGGAATTGAATGAAATTCCTCTGATTGATGGTTCTTGGGCAATATTTTTTATAATGAATATAGTCGTTAATAAAGGTAAAAAAACTTAATGTCAAGGTATATTGAATCAATGAAAAAATACTCCCTTGTAACAATAAGAGGAGCCTAATTAGCATGAGGTGATATGAAAGCCTCATTATTTAGGAATTAAACTACATCACATAAGCACGAAATGCAAAACCAAGATGAATGATTGATTTCGCAGATGCAAGTAAGTAGATTTTAGAGTTTCAATGGAGTTTTAAATTTGTGTCATTTCATTAATATACTAGGTGGTTTAGCCACATTTGTCATTTCTCATCATCAATGTATCAAAATGTGTGTGGTTGCAATTAAAAGAGGAGCCCTGCAACAAGAAATGATGGGAGGTACTCTTTATTTTGGAACTCAACCAATTATTATCAATAAGAAATGCGAAATCAATGATGGAGGACTCTTGTTTGTTTGGAATTGAATGAATTTCCTCTATTGATTGATGGTTCTTTGGGCAAATTTTTTTATAATGAATATAGTCGTTAATAAAGGTTAAAAAAACATAATGTCAAGGTCATTTCAATGAAAAATACTCCTTGTAACAATAAGAGGAGCCTAATTAGCATGAGGTGATATGAAAGCCTCATTATTTTAGGAATTAAACTACATCACATAAGCACGAAATGCAAACCAAGATGAATGATTGATTTCGCAGATGCAAGTAAGTAGATTTAGAGTTTCAATGGAGTTTAAAATTTGTGTCATTTCATTAATATACTAGGTGGTTTAGCCACATTTGTCATTCTCATCATCAATGTATCAAAAATGTGTGGTTGCAATTAAAAGAGGAGCCCCTGCAACAAGAAATGATGGGGAGGTACTCTTTATTTTTGGAACTCAACCAATTATTATCAATAAGAAATGCGAATGAAGATGGAGGACTCTTGTTTGTTAGAATTGAATTGATGAATTCTGATTCCTCTGATTGATGGTTCTTGGGCAATATTTTTATAATGAATATAGTCGTTAATAAAGGTAAAAAAACATAATGTCAAGGTTATTGAATGAAAAATACTCCTTGTAACAATAAGAGGAAGCCTAATTAGCATGAGGTGATATGAAAGCCTCATTATTTAGGAAATTAAACTACATCACATAAAGCACGAAAATGCAAACCAAGATGAATGATTGATTTCGCAGATGCAAGTAAGTAGATTTAGAGTTTCAATGGAGTTTAAATTTGTGTCATTTCATTAATATACTAGGTGGTGGTTTAGCCACATTTGTCATTCTCATCATCAATGTGTATCAAAATGTGTGGTTGCAATTTAAAAGAGGAGCCCTGCAACAAGAAATGATGGGAGGTACTCTTTATTTTGGAACTCAACCAATTATTATCAATAAGAAATGCGAATGATGATGGAGGACTCTTGTTTGTTGGAATTGAATGAATTCCTCTTATTGATGGTTCTTGGGCAATATTTTTATAATGAATATAGTCGTTTAATAAAGGTAAAAAATAACAAACATAATGTCAAGGTTATTCAATGAAAAAATACTCCTTGTAACAATAAGAGGAGCCTAATTAGCATGAGGTGATATGAAAGCCTCATTATTTAGGAATTAAAACTACATCACACATAAGCGCACGAAATGCAAACCAAGATGAATGATTGATTTCGCAGATGCAAGTAAAGTAGATTTAGAGTTTCAATGGAGTTTAAATTTTGTGTCATTTCATTTAATATACTAGGTGGTTTAGCCACATTTGTCATTCTCATCATCAATGTATATCAAAATGTGTGGTTGCAATTAAAAGAGGAGCCCTGCAACAAGAAATGATGGGAGGTACTCTTTATTTTGGAACTCAACCAATTATTATCAATAAGAAATGCGAATCATGATGGAGGACTCTTGTTTGTTAGGAATTGAATGAATTCCTCTTATTGATGGTTCTCTTGGGCAATATTTTTATAATGAATATAGTGTCGTTAATAAAGGTAGAAAAACATAATGTCAAGGTCATTCAATGAAAAAATACTCCTTGTAACAATAAGAGGAGCCTAATTAGCATGAGGTGATATGAAAAGCCTCATCATTATTTAGGAATTAAACTACATACACATAAAAGCGCGAAAATGCAAACCAAGATGAATGATTGATTTCGCAGATGCAAGTAAGTAGATTTTAGAGTTTCAATGGAGTTTAAATTTGTGTCATTTCATTAATATACTAGGTGGTTTAGCCACATTTGTCATTCTCATCATCAATGTATCAAAATGTGTGGTTGCAATTAAAAGAGGAGCCCTGCAACAAGAAATGATGGGAGGTACTCTTTATTTTGGAACTCAAACCAATTATTATCAATAAGAAATGCGAATCAAGATGGAGGACTCTTGTTTGTTGAGAATTGAATGAATTCCTCTGATTGATGGTTCTTGGGCAAATATTTTTATAATGAATATAGTCGTTAATAAAGGGTAGAAAACATAATGTCAAGGTCATTCAATGAAAAATACTCTCCTTGTAAACAATAAGAGGAAGCCTAATTAGCATGAGGTGATATGAAAGCCTCATTATTTAGGAATTAAACTACATCACATAAGCACGAAATGCAAATACCAAGATGAATGATTGATTTCGCAGATGCAAGTAAGTAGATTTAGAGTTTCAAAATGGAGTTTAAATTTGTGTCATTTCATTAATATACTAGGTGGTTTAGCCACATTTGTCATTCTATCCATCATCAATGTATCAAAATGTGTGGTTGCAATTAAAAGAGAGGAGCCCTGCAACAAGAAAGAAATGATGGGAGGTACTCTTTATTTTGGAACTCAACCAATTATTATCAATAAGAAATGCGAATGATGATGGAGGACTCTTGTTTGTTAGAATTGAATGAATTCCTCTGATTGATGGTTCATGGGCAATATATTTTTATAATGAATATAGTCGTTAATAAAGGTAAAAAACGCCTAATAATGTCAAGGTTATTCAATGAAAAAATACTCCTTGTAACAATAAGAGGAGCCTAATTAGCATGAGGTGATATGAAAGCCTCATTATTTAGGAATAAAACTACATCACATAAGCACGAAAATGCAAACCAAGATGAATGATTGATTTCGCAGAGATGCAAGTAAGTAGATTTAGAGTTTCAATGGAGTTTAAATTTGTGTCATTTCATTAATATACTAGGTGGTTTAGCCACATTTGTCATTCTCATCATCAATGTAATCAAAATGTGTTGGTTGCAATTAAAAGAGGAGCCTCCCTGCAACAAGAAATGATGGGAGTGGTACTCTTTATTTTGGAACTCAACCAATTATTATCAATAAGAAATGCGAATGATGATGGAGGACTCTTGTTTGTTGGAATTTGAATGAATTCCTCTTATTGATGGTTTCTTGGGCAATATTTTTATAATGAGAATATAGTCGTTAATAAAGGCGTAAAAAACATAATGTCAAGGTTATTCAATGAAAAAATACTCCTTGTAACAATAAGAGGAGCCTAATTCTAGCGCATTGAGGTGATATGAAAGCCTCATTAATTTAGGAATTAATAACTACATCACATAAGCACGAAAATGCAAACCAAGATGAAATGATTGATTTCGCAGATGCAAAGTAAGTAGTAGATTTAGAGTTTTCAATGGAGTTTAAATTTGTGTCATTTCATTAATATACCTAGGTGGTTTAGCCGTCATTTGTCTCATTCTCATCATCAATGTATCAAAATGTGTGGTTGCAATTTAAAAGAGGAGCCCTGCAACAGCAAAGAAATGATGGGAGGTACTCTTTATTTTTTGGAACTCAACCATATTATTATCAAATAAGAAATGCGAATGAAGATGGAGGACTCTTGTTTTGTAAGAATTGAATGAATTCCTCTGATTGATGGTTCTTGGGCAATATTTTTTATAATGAATATAGTTGTTAATAAAGGTTAAAAAAACATAATGTCAAAGGTTATTCATATGAAAAATACTCCTTGTAACAATAAGAGGAGCCTAATTAGTAGCATGAGGTGATATGAAAGCCTCGTATATTAGAATTTAAACTACATCACATAAGCAGTGCGAAATGCAAACCAAGATGAATGATTGATTTCGCAGATGCATCAGTAAGTAGATTTAGAGTTTCAATGGAGTTTTAAATTTGTGTCATTTTCATTAATATACTAGGTGGTTTTAGCCACACATTTGTCATTCTCATCATCAATGTATCAAAATGTGTGGTGCTCATTTAAAAGAGGAGCCTTTGCAACAAGAAATGATGGGAGGTACTCTTTAATTTAGAGAACTCAACCAAATATTATCAATAAGAAAATGCGAATCAAGATGGAGGACTCTTGTTTGTTAGGAATTGAATGAATTCCTCTGTATTGATGGTTCTTGGGCAATATTTTTATAATGAATATAGTCGTTAATAAAGGTAAGAAAACATAATGTCAAGGTATTGAATGAAAAAATACTCCATGTAACAATAAGAGGAGCCTAATTAGGATGAGGTGATATGAAAGGCCTCATTAATTTAGGAATTAAACTACATCACATAAGCAC